>RJWJ010035265.1:0-16760 GCA_004363605.1 Indri indri
AATGGGAGGCATCAACCTACCAGACTTCAAACTCTATTACAAAGCTGTAATATTAAAATCAGCATGGTACTGGCACAAAAACAGAGCCATTGACCAGTGGAACAGAACTGAGAACCCAGACATAAAACCATCCTCATATAGCCACCTAATCTTTGACAAAGCAGACAAAAACATACACTGGGGAAAAGAATCCTTATTCTCAATGCCTTTTGAAGAGAGCATTTTCCAGGTAATCCAAGTGAAATGGTTTTTTAGATGTTAAGTAGTTTGCAGGTACATCAATAGCCCTATTCACATAAGCTTTATGATTCCTTCCTGTACCCATATATTTCATGGAATTGTTCCATTGCAAATTATTTAATATAGGCCATCTTTGAATCTATGCTTTAGTTAACAAACCAAACTAATTGTTAAAAATTACTTCCAGCTACAAGCTGACACAGTGAATACAGAGTCCAGAATCTGTATATGTAGGTAAATGCATTTGGGCCAATTCAGCCTGATTCAATTTTATGCTTCTTGTTTCCTCATCTAACATCCTCGTAATATATTCCTGCATATATTGCCATGATTTTTACAACAGAACTTTGTAAAATCAGACTAGATTTTTGGTCTGTATGCTACGCTTCAATAAAGACTTTGCCCTGGTGCCTCCTCCCCACTCCCAGTTAGATATATCTGGATTTAAATCTAATTATGAGATCGTAGCAATGAGAGATGATAGAGATAAGTTTTGAGGAAACATATTTACGAGACAATTGCCCAAGTGAGATCTTTACAGAGATTTACACAGGGGAAAACTCTGAATTGTAATTCAACAACTTGTAAACTCATAAATTTTGTTTGATTTTCTGAAATATTTGTATTCTGTCTAGAAAGAGCTAAGAAGCTTTTCAGGGAAGTCATAGAAACTCTCTGATTCTCTGATCATGACTTGCAATGTGAATTTAAATTCGCAGGATCATTCTTTTCTGTAATCTTTCCAATGCATTCAAAAGCGGCTAACACAAAACAAATTATTTCAGTAATTCTTTGTGCATAATATTTTATTGCACTATTCACTTGTCTCTCGTTACATGGCTTTCAATAGCAGCTTTATTTTATTCACCTTCAGATAGAAATTTATTTTAAAAAATTATTGGTGTGTGTGTGTGTGTGTGTGTGTGTATGTGTGTCTATACTATTTGTTACCACATACTATGTTTTTTGAGAATACCATTTTTCATTGCTGACAATTTAATTACTGTCTTCACATTGAGTGAGGTAAGATAACCTATCCCAAATTCCTGTCTTTCAGGCAGTATTTTCCTAGAAATGTTTTCATTCCTAAATAATATATCAGTCTTGGTCTGCTCAGTAAAACAGAAGACATTCTATACTGAGTGCCTTATAGTTGCTGTTAGAGTCCACATAACTGAGAGAAGGAAGGCTTTCTGTTGATTTCTGAGAGAAAGTATGGATTTTTTTTAATTTAGCATTTACAATATGCTCAGTACTACAAGGAAAGCAGCCCCCACAGCTGGGGTCAGGCCTGAAGGCCAAGTGGATTCTTGACTTCAAACAGGAAAAATTCAAGAGGGAACAGAGTAAAGCTAAACAGCTTTATCAAAGTAATAAGGAAAAAGAAGAAAGGCGCTCCCCAGGCAGAGCAGTGGCGATCTCTCAGAGCAACAGGGCATCCCTTTGTGAGCTTCCAGGATCTTATTTTATACTTTCTGTTTAGTTAAACAGAAAGTTAAACAGTTAACTTTCTGTTAAAGTTAAACAGAGGGAGGATTATGTACAAGTATTCTGGGAAAGGAGGGGAGTTCCCAGAACTGAGGTTTCCTCCACTTTCTAAAGCTTATAGGGCAACTTCTGGGAGTTGTCCTGGCATTTGTAAATTGTCGGGGCACTGGTGGGAGTTTCCTTTTGCAAGTTAATGCATCATAATTGGGGTATAATGAGCAGTACGGGTAACCCGAGATCATTTTTATCCACATCTTGGTTCTATTTGATTTTTGCTGGTTTTTCCACCACATCCCCCTTTATCAGAGACCTTGTTTTGTGTCTTACTGAGCAGGGCCTCCCAGTTCCCTATCTCAGTACCATCTTCAGATTTCTTTAGAGATGTGAAACAAGCAGACTTTCCGATATTTAAACAGCTCTGAATTGGATTGAAATTCAGGTTTTGTCATACCCCAAAGCTTATTTTTTCAGTGATAAAATTAAGCCTACTGATCATATTATGTTACAGTTTATTTTCTCCTGTCCCTTGTTCCTAGAAAGGAATTGTAATCCTGCCAAGTGTTAAGATCTTTCAAGGGTTTTTTTTATATTTTTCTAATAATTTGAAGCAAAATATAGAAGAGTTAGGGGCAAAAACTAGAAAATAACCATTAAAACTGCACGAAAATTTGCAACCCAGAGACAGAATTATATGCACAATGTCAGAAACAGAGTCAAGAACTGAGCCTTGAGGCATGGTATTCTTAACACATATGGGTTAAAGATTATTTTTGTAACCATTTTTCCTGACATGTAACATTCATTATAAATTTTAACATATACCAGTTTTTGCATCATGCGGTTGTAGAATGCCTGCCGCATAGCAGTTGCTTAATATCTAGGTGGAGTTAGTGGAATTATGCTCCATTACTTATTAAACCATATAAATAGTTTAAATATTGAAGTTTTTTCAACTAAACAATGTGTAATTATGATTATTTTAGAAGTTAAAAAATATAATTCCAGATTCTGATTGCTTATTGCTATTAAAGAACCTCTCCATCCAAAAAGGGGTCACAATAATTTAAACTTTCATACTGTGAATACATTTCACTGCAAATTTCATATCCAAGAGAAACTCTTACTTATGTATACCAGAATATGTCAAAAAGAAAACCAATAGTAGAATTGGTTATAAGAACAAAAAATTTAGAAATTATCAAATAACCTTTTACCGGAAGAATATAATGTGTTCATTCAATGGAATATTATAATCCAGGAAAATGAAGAAACCATACATATGTACATAAGACCTACAATGTTGAGAGAAAATTATGTATCAGGAGATCACTGTGTCAATTAGGGCAACAATAGGAAACAGAGAATACTCTCAAATCAGAGTAATCTCGGGAGGATGTACCGAGGAAGCCGGAGGTGTGGGCTGCCACCTGGGAGAGGACCGAAACCGGACCCGGGGGTGCCGGACAGCTACTTCCTTTAGCCACAACCTCTGCCACTTCTATTCCATACCCCCTGGAAGCTTCTGTGTTTAAGTCTAAGTATAAAATTTTAACTTCCTTTGTAATTAATTAGAATGCTAATTTAAATAAGAAGGAATCCTAACAAATTTCATTTCAATTTAAAGAATTTAAAGAAATTTAGACGGCCAATTATGAAAATTGCAGAGACAGTTTTGGATAAAAGTAGATGTTTTCCATTCAGTTTGTTAAGTATTTTGAAATATTTTAAATTATTTTTGTCCTTTTCACATGAAAATAAGGATATTTTTATTTCACAGATTTGGAATGTGAAGGCTTGAGAAAAATAACTGATTTGTTCTTATTACCCACGGCAAACAGTGATATTTAAATTCAGGATTCTTTTCATTATGGATACAATATTCAGTCCAAGTAGCATCACTAGTAAAGTTAAAAAGACATTCTCAAATTCACAGTATTTTAACTGATTTCTGATATTCTTAAAATATTTTTATGTTGACATTAATACATTATTTTGATAGATTCACTCAGATTCAGGTGATCAAATTATTTTGTATTTATGCTGTAAGGATATCTTAGCGTTTTATGTGCAAAAAATAATGCATAGCTTTTGTAAACATAAGTAAAAATAAAGACTGTGAGGAGAAGAAATGAAACCAAACATGTGAGTACATGTCTTGATGCAACTGTGCTGGATGAATACTTTAAAGTCTCTCAAGAAAACAGGATTTATATAATAAATATAATTAAGATAGTTCAAGAAATGTGTTTTTCGACTTCATCATTCCACACATTTTGATATATCTTTGAACAGAATATATTTGAGGACATGTGCTCAAGCTGGACACCACTGGCAGGAAGAGGAAATGTGTCAGTCAGCATCTGATGTTTAACTTGCTGAGTGTGCTTGCTGGTGTTTGCCTGCCCACCTCCCGTCCACAGTGTGCAGACTGATGTGTTCTAGATACGCACATAACTAATGAGTTAGTAATATGTGCTGTGCTATTTCCCAGAACACTGAGTTCCTCTCACAGTTTTATCAGTGTATGATACTCCAATGTCTGGGATAAATTATAGAGATAAGATTTTTCAATTAGCCAATGAGCTGTTAGAATTATATTTGCCACAGAAATTCTGATTAATTGGATTCAATTAGATTCCACTTTGTTTTGATCAGCTGAATGAACAAATCATATTGGCTTTACCTTTTACAAATAGGAGTACTCTAGATTATTAGAGTCTGGTTATTTTGTTGGCTAACTAAAAGATTTTTATTCACAGTCCTACTTACAATTCTTTTCCCAGACCATAACCACCACAGAGAAATACCTGAAAGCTTTCTCTACTTCAAAAGTGACAGATGAAGCAATGACTTTAGAGTTGTTATATAATCATTATAAATTACACACAGGCACATATAAACATGTGCATTTACATATATTCTTTACATTATACGTGTGTATATGTATACATATACATATGTATATATATCTTTTTTACCTAATGTGTTTATTTACTCCCTCTTCAGTCTTCTTAAATGCATATTTTTAACTCGTGATTGTTTATTCATGTTTGTTTATTCATTTAATCAGCAGTTTCTTAATTATGTACTATGTGTCATTAAATGTGCTAATTATTAGAGATACTGAGGTGAATAAACTGTTCCTAACACAAAGAGAGATAAATAAGGTCGTGGATTTCCAATTACCCTGATTTGATCATTACACATTGTATACATGCATTAAAATAGGTCATGCATCCCCAAATTATGTACAATTATGACAATAAAAAGTCAATTTGCTTAAAAAACACTGCATTTCTGTGTAATGTGGCACACAGACATATCCACAGTCATGACAGTGGGCTGTAAGTGTTGTAATGCATGCATAGCGCGGGGGAAATGGATGCAGAGAGGAAACAAGTCTTTGTGATGGCTTTTTTTTCTGACTGACAGCTACTGATACATTTTAGGTGTCAGTTAATGGCATAAAACAACACCCATTTATTATCTCCAGCTCCTGCAGGACAGAAGTCTGGACACGGCACAGCTGGGTTCTTTGCTCAGAGACTTACTAGGCTGAAATCAAGGTGTTTTACCAAGCTGCACTTGCATCTGAAAATATACTCCTCCAAGGTCAAACAGGTTGTTGGCAGAATAAATTCCTCTTGTTGGAGCTTTGAGGTCCCTATTTCCCTACTGGCAGTTGGCCAGAGGTGGCTCTCAGCTTTTCATGGCCTCACTCAGGTCTCAGCCATATGATCCTCTTACTAGATTCTGGCTCACTTCTTTAAGCAGAGCAAGAAAATCTCCTCCCTACCCCCTGCCTACTTCAGCTACAAGGAAATCTTATATGCTTTGTGCAGCTGTTAGGGTTATTTCTGCTAGATTTGCTTTCTACAATGTTCTCCTGAAATTAGTATGAATCATGGACTGTATTCTATAATGGAAGTAAGGAAACCAATTAATTAAAAGGTTATCATAATAATACTGTCAGAAATAGTGATGGAGTAATATCAATAAAGATTAAAAAAGAAAAACAAAGCATTTTCTTTCCCATAATTGCTGATATTATCAACCTCTTCCAGGAACTGAAAACATATATACTATGGAGAGTAAAATAGTAAGTGGGAGATAAAAGAACAACATAATCTATACACACTAGTCTGCTTAATGATATCTCAAATTTCTTTCTACACCCTAATCTTATTAATTCCAGATTTCTCTTAACATACCTTGACAATTCCACTTTTCATATTTATTAGTGTTGTATGGGAAGCTGACATATGAAATGTCAACATATTTGTGTATGTGTGTATATGTCGCACTGTAATGAAATAAAAATGTATGCTAAACAAATTTTTAACATTTGTAATTAATTGTCTCTAAGAAATTAGTAATACAAATAAATATAGATCATTATGCATAACACTATAGGAAATATTTACTATCGGTAAGAAACTAATAGAGAAATATCAAATGATATTTTATTTTTATATTATTATTTTAATCTAATGTTCTTAAGCACATTAGATTTTAAAATAAGAGATAAGATTCCTGATTTTTTTTAGTTGGTTAATCCTCTAATAGGAAACATTACAATAATTTATATTTTTATTGTGCTAGATTATAATAAGACAAGCTTGAGTAGAAGTATCAGAATCTTCTGCGTATCTGTGGACATTTATTCAAATATCTTAATTTATAAAGATTTGCCACCACGGCTTAAAAATTTTTGCAATAGTTTATATCATATTAAATGTATGACTATACAATTTTAATTTTAATATACTAAATTCTAAATATATGACTATATAATTTAAATATATTAAATATTAAATATATGACTATATATTTTTTAAATTTATAGTGCGTTTTTAAAATGCAGTAGGAGTGGGTAAAATCCAACTTCTACTCCACACTAGGAGTAGAATAACATCCAGAAAAATGATAACAGCAACCAGCATAATAATAGTAATTGTGGCTATCCTATTGAGTGCTTAGTACATGTAAGATACTGTCCAAAGTATTTTACGTAACTGGTATCTATCTACAGTGTGAAAATTCCTTTGTGTTAGGAGCATTCCAATTCCACTCTTTTAGTTATGTTAAAGTATAGCCTAACTTACTGTTGATTATAATCACTTTGTTGTGCTATCAAATATTGTTCATTCTATCTAACTACATTTTTGCACCCATTAACCATCCCCACTTCATTCCTCGCTCCCTGCTACCTTTCCCAGCCTATGGTAACGATTGTGCTACTCTCTGTCTCCACGAGATCGACTGTTTTAATATTTAGCTCCCACAAATGAGTGAAAACATGTGAGATTTGTCTTAGCTTATCTGACTTAACATAACGTTATCCCCTATTAAAACATTGCGTGTACCCTATAAATATATATAAATATTATATATCCATAATAACTAAGAATAAAAAATTTTAAAAAGAATTCTTAAATATAACATCTTGTTACTTCCTCATAATAGTATGCAGCATTTTCTTCAAAATTTTATACAAAGAGAGTTAACGAAGTCAGGAATGGAGAGTAATTTGGTCAAGATCTCACACGACAGTGTAGTAGTTCAGATTATGGACTCTCTGGCCAGAAGATTATTATTTTTGGTTTTAATTTTTGAAAATATACAATGGTGCTAAAATAATTTATACCTCATTTAATTTTAGAAAATTTTAAAAAACATAATAAACGCTGCATTCAAAATGCATAACAAAATGTAGAGAATCAACAAATATTATTTTACAACTTAGTATGCAAAATAAAATTAAATAATATATCACCCATATATTATGAATTGCATATAAGATATATTTGCACGTCATAAACATAACAATAAAATTATGAATATGTAAGTATATAAAGGGATAAATAGTATATGCATTTTGTAGTTTATAGTATTTTATTTAATATTGCTTATTAATTATGGTCAATACTATTAACCAGGGTTGAAATATAATCTTTGTAACTCCAATAGCATTTACTATTTCCATGATGCCATTACTACGGTCAAAAAATCTAACACATGTTTTAAACATTCTTTTTTTCCTTTTTTCTATTACTAACCAAGGGAGATGCATTACATCACCTCAAAAGCTATTTTTTGCTATTAATTTGATACTAATAATTTTGTATGCAGAATATGTCACATGCTTTGATTTGTCCTTATATTCAGAATTTATGAAGTTTTCCATTTACTGTCATTTACGTTTTGTAATACAAATTGCTTTTCATATCCATTTTTAACAAACAATTTTGTTTTTGATATAAATTGGATTGGTACATTTCACAGACACTGTTTTCTGGAAAAATTATATGAAAAACTGGTATGACTATTCATAAATCGTTATATTTTCAATTATTCTACTTTTCATTATTATCTAATTCGAAGGACTGTATTATACATCTAGCATTCTATGTTGAGACTTTTGGTCACAATGTTTAATTTTGAGTCAATGAAAATATGAATTTCCAATTTGCCTTCCATTATTAGGGCTAACTTTTTAACCTCTAGAATGTGCTAAGGGATTAAGTTTCATAATGAGGAATATACTTTATGTCTGAAAGGTTTTATCTCCTATCCTGAACTTATTTTTATTCAAGGCACTAGGCAAAGTCTAAATGTTCTTTCCATTAGCTGACCATCATTTGCATTACATGAATAGATAAATAAACATGAATCTGAAAGAATGTGCAAAATCAATTAACTAAACAAATCATGCATATAAGTCAAAAATGTAAATTATAAATGCTAAAAATGCATTCAGCCAAAATTTCTAACAGTTTGTTAACATAATAATAAGTATTTTTTATTTAATATAATTTATTTTTATTATTCTTGTAACCTGAGTCAATCTGTGTGCCAAAGGGAACAAATGTGAGAATTCTGGTTCATAGTTATTTTTCAAAGTTTTTAAAGTGAAAAATATATAATTTTTTCTTAGATTAGTGTTTAGACTAACACATAACTCCAACTTCTCAAAGAGAAAAATCCTTCTAAAATGGAAAAATATAAATGAAATATTTTGTGCTTATTTCATCTTCATGATTCTCAAGTGTAGGAATTAAAACATAAAACGTTATCAAACAATTTGAAATTATTTAATGCAAACAGAATTATCGCCAATAAAAAGGTAGAGTTTTGGCTATTTAAATCTTAATTAAGATAATGAATAATTTACTGTGATTTTCTTCACAGAATGATAATATTAATAGTAGACTTTTTGAATTGCTCTAAAATTTAGAGTGAGTATACTTATTTATCTGAAAAATATGCCTTAGTCTTTGTACCATGATTTCTATCTTTTCTCACACTTCAAGTTTTTAACCTTTATAAATGAATAAATTAAGGAAAATCATACGTCAGCTCTGTCCTCAAAATATTTAGTTGCTTTCCCATTTAGCAAAGTAACCATATCTCAATCTGTAGAGGAGGCAATTTGGAGAGTATTTAAGAATATTTAAGACATTCTTGAACCTTCACTCCAGTACTTTCTGTGACTGATTATCCCCACCAAGACTGTGGGTACTGTATCATACACTGTATAAATCAGGGCCTTCAATAAATATTTTTTGTTAACTCTCCTCTAAGGCACTGCTCAGCAGTTAATAAGCGGCCTCTGCCAACATAGAAATAATAAGTTCCAATTTTAAAAAAGGTATATTTTATAGGCATGTCCCACATATTATTTCCTTTGATCTTTGTAGCATTTTACAAATGGCTTGATGCAAATTTTTATTTTCTTTCAATTTCCCTTAATATAATGATTAAACCGTCCAATTTCAATGGCTAAGGCTATCTTCATATTGTTTCTCAATCCCATTCTTTATTTTTCTCTTGGGGTTAACAGTTTGGTTTCACTTCCCATCTTACAATATTGCTCATTTCTCCTGTTATCCTTATGTTTACGGTTCACTGTTGAGGATCCGTAAAACATCGTCTGAGAGATAATCCCACTGCAAGTTCCAGGCTGAGTCGTCAGGTGAAGGTAAATCCTTAGGAGGCAAGAAACACAAACAGGCTTCCCAATCTATGATTTATTTATTCTAATAATTTTCAGTTTTGTTGTTTGTATGCTTATGATATTATTTATTATTCGTCACTGGTTTGACACACGTGTGTGGTCTGTATGATCGAATCGCTGACACATACCCTCCTTATGTTAATACATCGGTGGTTTCGTGGTACCCACACCTTAGCCTTGGCATCATGCTCAGTCTGTTTGTTGTCCATCTCATTTATTTTTAGCTGACTGGGTGTGATATTAATTTAGCATGATTCAAGCTGGGCAATAATTTGTCAACTGTTTTTATCAACTGCTAGATTGCATAGTTTCAAATGTCCCCGGTACTATTTTTTATCAATTTTCTCAGTAATTCAATTATTCCAATTTCCAGGAGTAATTGTTGGTGCAAACCAAGTAAGATGTTGTAGCCCATTGAGTTTTACATATGTTTTCCTGTTGTCTGACATATTCTTTGATGTTTCTTCCATTCCCAGTGGATCTATTGTTCATTTTATTTATATTCCATCAGATATAATTTTAAATGTATAAAAACATTAGAAATATAATATTTAGGTACTCATATCAATACTCATATTTAGGAGGGGTAATTAATCTCTATATCTTAGTGGATTATTAAATAGTATGTGCACATGTGCTAAAATTACCACAGAAATTAATATGTCTTTCAAGATAGATACTTTGAGGTTATGCAAATGTACTGGTTCTCCTTAATTTTGTATCCATAAATTTTATCATTAGTCATTGGTCTTTAATGTAGCAATTGTTCATGTGGTAATATAATAATTTTTAATTTCTAGCATTCCTTCTACATATATGATTTGTAATTATTCTGTAGGAAGATGTGCCCCTTATTCATTCATTTAAATCACATGGAAGTATGGTTATTGTATTAGTTTTCTATTGAGGCCAAGAAATATTATACACATTTAGCAGCTTGAAACAACACACGGCTCGTATCTCATAGTTTCTTGGATCAGAAGTCTAGACATTGTGTAACTCAGCTGAGTTCTCTGCTACAAGACTCACAAGACAGAAAATAAGGTATAGACCAGGCTGAATGCCTTTTTCTAATCACCTTCGTGCTCACTGAGGTTGTTGGCTGGACTGAGTTGCCTGTGCATGTGGCGCTTAAATTTACTTGCTGGATATTGACGAGGGGCCATTTTCTACCTATAGAGGCCGCCCGCGTTTCCCGACTCCCGACTCACAAAGCAAGCAAGGCGGGACAGTCCTCGTGCTCTAGTTCTCTCCTCTGCCATCTCCCTCTGCTGCACATCTCTGACTCAGCCTAGATGGAGACAAATCTCCCTGCTTTTAGGGGCTCCAGTGCTTACATTGGGCCCATCTGGATACTTTAGGATAACCCTCTTATTTAAGTTTCATAACTCTAATTATATCTGAAAAGTCTTTTTTGACATGTTACATAACAGCCCAGGCAGCAAAGATCATGAGAGCTCAAATCCTGCCTGACATAGTTATTTATTTTATTCTTTGGATTATAAACAAATAATTTTATGTTATATATTGTTGCCTACAATCTTCCAGCTTTGGCCATTAGGACAAACATTTTTCAGGTTGGTTACTATATCCTTTTGTCATGCCTCCTTTCCTCTTTTTTTAAGAACTTTTTTTACTTTGTATCACTATTGGATGCTCCGTGCTCATCTAGTATTTTCCCCACCTCAGCTCTAGAGTCAGGAATTTTTACAAGGAGCCCTGGTTTCTTTTGGCCTGAATTCCTTATTCCCAAGAGAGAAAAACAAAACAAAATAACAGAGATCATGAGTGGGATGAGAGAAGGTAATCCAATACCTACAGCTAACGCACAACTAGAAGACAGAGCATACTGCAATCTCACATTGGACATAAACAGGCAAGTAAACATTCTAATCCCTCAGAATCGGCGCTGGAGTCCTCCTCTGATTGCTGTGCCAGGCATAGTCCCTACCTCATGACTTCCTTAAATCTAGGTAATTCTCTGATACAGTGTACTTTAATATTTTCTAGCTCCTATTTGCTTAATGTTTTCCTTTTGGGGCATCTTGAAGTATCGCGTCTTTTATCATCTATTTCATATTTCTATTTTTAAAATTTTTATAATGTGTTTCAAGTGATTTGTTTATTGCTACCTTCATATTCAACTGCACTTTATCTGAAGCTTAATACAGCCTCTGAGATTTATTATTCACTTTGGATTTATATTTCCTATTGTTAGAATTTCCATTTTGTTATTTATCAAATACTAGTAAAGACAGAGATGGAAATAGCAGATTATGCCCTGCAAAACTTAATAAAATCAATTACCCTTTTTAGTCACAATTTTTATTGTATGCATTTGTGCAAATTCTGATGTTGCTTAAATATGGCTTCTCTGAAATGAAAGTATGATTTTCTGATATATTTCCAGCATTCCTTATGAAAAATAGAGCTTATAATAATATATATATTCTGTGGGCTTACCACAGATCAATAATTTGCAAATTTATAATTTTAACTACAGACAAATTTGACTACAAATTTAGTACTTACCAAACCCTTGGTCTTACCTACATGAAGCTTTGGTAATGCTTCCTTTTTTATGCACAAGAACATTGACACAGAAAAAGGATAACATTCCATGGGTTAAAGAATAAATAAAGTAGTAAAATTAGTATTCAATTCCCCTGCTAATCTGATCACAAAATCTGTGTTCCTAGCCAAAATGTATTACAATGAATAAATACTGAGTTTCTGCTATATTTTGTATCATATAGAAAAGCCACGGTGGCCCCAAAGGGAACACAAGAAAATAAAACATGACATTTGCCTTCACAGAATTTGCATCCTATTTATGATTTTTCTGGCAAAGCCTGTTTAATTTATTGAACCAATATTACTATAGAGGACAAAATATGGTAAAAGCCATGCCATACCATGTGGATAATACAAAGGTAGAGTCAATACACATTATCATCAAGAAGTTTGCAAAGGGAAGATTATGGAATGTACCTATAAAAACACAAACACGATGCGGAAAGGAATAATAGTTAAAAAGAGATATACAGAGATAATTTTTCAGGTATCAATTTAATATATTTTTAAACTTTTTTTCTGAAAATTTATCTGACAGTTTGGGGTACTTAAAGCTCACTCAATTTATAATCTATTAGCAGTAAAAAGTCCTCAGATTGCTTATCAAAGTTATATTAATTGTTGGGTGATATGAATAAGGTCTATTCTCTTAAGCATGCCATAATCTCTGGATCAACGGGAACCACATTTACTGTAATATTTTGTTTTTCTGTTTTTCTCAGGACTCTTAGATGCCATAATATTATGTCAAAATTAAATGTAAATGCAACTTTTCTAAAACAGAAATTTAGAGTGTCACATGAGAAAAAGCAAATACATTACAATATCTAAGTCATACTTCTCCGCACTTTTCCAGGTGATATTTTGTTTCTATTATACAATTTGCCATACTTTCTTATATTCGCTCAACATACAGTAAGAAACTCCTGTTAACCCATATTAATAAAAAATAATGATTTCATAATATAGAGTGGTCATCCTTCTTTAACCAAAAACTTATTTTTAAGTATTTAATGATAATTTTCAGCTTTCATTAATATAAATGAGATGGAAGAATATTGGAATGCTCTTATATTTAGGATTTTTTGTCAGGGGCTAGATTCCCAGCATTGTAATTGTAAGAGCTGAGTGTGATCACTGGCATATTAAAATAGGATGATTTTCAAATTATGTAAAATGCTTCCTAGAGGGACCTCACATACAATATTAATAAGACAGATAAGGTTTGTGATTATAGAGTTTTGCAATTGAAAACATAGAAATGCTTAATGAAAGAAATCACATATTTTAAAATTATGTTTTATTTCTCCACTTTCTTATATCTGAATATATTGCACAGTAAGAATTTTTGACTAATTCTAGCATTTGCAAGAATAGTTCATTCAAAGGAGAAGCATTCATGCTTATTGCAATGTACAGTATTGAAATAAATATCCATTCAGGTTCTTGACGCTGTATTTCTTTCATTGTTTCTTCTCATACTACATCCAAGTTTAGGTTGGAAGGGATTTGCTGAATTTTGGCACCCAGTAATCGTATACTTAAAATTTCCAATTTTTTTCTTTAATTATTTCTGTTATAGAAGCTATTTCCTTGGGATCCATATAAGTGAGTGGCAGGAAACAGAAAATATTCTAGGTATGCAAAGCAGAAATGGAGCTGATGTAGAGAAGTATAGGTCTTACAAAATCAACAGATGGCTTTCCTGTGGTAGTGAGTATCAAGGTCCACAACTGTAAATACTGATCTCAAGGACAAATTGTCATTGCTGGCATTCAGGGATCGCTGCCTAGACAGCTGCTTGCAGCTGAAATAGTGTGGCTTGCTTGCCAGGAAAAACAACAGGAGATGGTTCCACCTCTTCTTAAATATTTCTCCTGAATATCACACAAATATCTGTTACTTTAGTGTGTAGCTCCTATCCAAATGCAATCACAGGGAGGGAGAAAAAAGCATCTTCAGGCCCTGCAATTTAGGAAGGCCTACTAGGAGAGACAAGAAAGGACACTGAGAGCCCGGGAGCCTCATCCCACATTGGGTTCCTACCGAAGGTCTGTATAGCGTACTCCACGTACACAGAAAATCCAGTAAGACAAACAACTTTTTCCACCTAACAGATTGCACTTATTCCCCTTCGCTAAATATTTTCCCAAGAGATGTGCTGCTAATATCCTTTTAGCCATTTTATCATCCATCCATGGGTGATTATCAGTATTGTAATTCTAGTATCAATTTAATACCTTAAAACCTAGGAGAAAATAATTAAGAACAGCACAGAATCTCCAACACACATCTCTTAGTATGGTAATGTGGAAATGGGGAGAAGACAGATAACTAAGGCTGTTGTTGAAACCACAAGGGGTTTCGGTCTAAGTCCAGTTGCTTATGGTACAAAGGTCCAATTATTGAGACAATGAGGATTGCCAAAGAAGAAAGGCATGTTTAGCATGACATATGTCTTGTTGGGAGAACAGGAAAAGCGGCCTCAAATCTCTCTCTGACTAAGGGAGGCCATGAGCTTTCAAAGGAGGGGCCGTGTGCGTTAGGGCAGGTCCTGGTGTATCTCACAAGGGGCTACGGTGTTGGGGGCAGGTTGGGGGGGATGGCGAATCTTGGCACCAGGAAGTCTGTCCTGAGGCCTTGGGAGTCTCAACTCCTTTGTTTTGTAGAAAATCCATCATTTCAGGTTGGGTGTAGTGGCTCACACCTATAATCCCAGCACATTGGGAGGCTGAGGCAGGAGGATCACTTGAGGCCAAGAGTTCAAGTTCATCATTTCTGAGAAACAACTCAAAGGGTCAAGTAGTTGGTTAAGGAAGAGGATTATAAAAAAAAAAAAAAGTGGGGGTTCATGAAGCTGGTTACAAGGCTACAGTCCTCATCTGTGGCCATATTTAATATTTTAAACTTTTTTCTCCTGCATTTCCTTTGTTCTGTTCATTTTCGAGATGACAAGAGTTTTTTATTTAGGGGATAGAGGAGATAGGATATCTATTCCTGAGGAGTCAGAGTTCTCTTGATACTTTGCCTGTATTAGAGTTCTGTAATCAGTCATTATGCCTTTTCTACTGGGCATAAGTTATTAGGAAGTGCCTTAGATTAATAATGCCCAACCATCATTGCCCAGGTACCTTGTAGAAGAAATGTGAAATAAAATGTATTGGAAATAAAATGTATATCATCTTAAATTTGACATATAAACTTTTCATAATTACAGCCGTTCTAAAGTAGTTGTTTCTGAAGTGCTGCAATTACTGACATTTTAAAAACAAGACTGATTTTTCTTAGAGTGTAGATAGTCACAAGAGAAGGTCTCTTGGACCTTAACAACATAGACAAGGCATCTGAGAGCATGGTTGGCGAATAATCTAAGATCCAGAAGTGACATGCCTTGTCTCGGGGGAGGGGTGGGGAGGAGTCCACAGCTGCTTTCACTCTTGGCGGAGCCGCAGGAGGCAACGGAACTGGTGAAAGACAAGCAAGAGAACAGCGGTGAAATTTGTCAAACCCGAGGGCTGTTTGGTGTGATTGCTTAGAATCCCTGGGAGGCCCAGACACTTCAGGAATCTGCATATGACTTTTATTCTTCCACGCAGAGCTCAGGAGAATAATGCAGGGCGCAGAAGTAGACCGCAAGTGAATTCCTTTGAGGAAAATGTGCTGAAGTCTGAGGGGGAAGTAGGACAACCTAGAGACATTCCCCAGGCTCTTCAAGCCTGTCACTGAGTAGGAGGCAACAGCTGTTTTCCATTTGGAGGAAGGTGGAGAAGAAAAGCTAAGAGAGTCTAAACAGATCAAGGCCCAAGAAGCCTGCTAAAATCTGGTGCTAGAAAGGCAATTGAGAGAATCCGCAAGCATTCCCAGTCATCTGCTGATGAAATATTGTCAGGGAAGTTGCAAAATATCTATGTACCAAGGATTAAGCTCAGATTCTCTGCTAAAGTCTAAATGCAGAAGGGAACAAAGACAGAAACCACACAGGTATTCTGGGTCTTATGTAGAAGACAAAGCAGCGGCAGGTTCACGGGAGGGGGCGGGGAGGGCGGGGAGGGCGGGGCTGGAAGAGACGTACAGGTTTAGGGGCCTGCTGGGGGCTCGGGGGCAGGAGATCTGCAGTTCAAATCACAGGTTCCAGTACAGGGAAGATTCTGCTGCAAAGCCCACCCCAATTCCAGGCTGCACTGGTTTCGCATACCAGGTTAATGACCCGACAGAGGAGAGGCATGACCTTTTCTGGGCATAAATATGATGATGATAGATGATACATTACCATCATTCACTTCAGTCTCCATTATTCTTTTACTTATAAAATGTTGCATTCAAAGAAAATTTTTGAAAATATATGAAAAAATCATTAAAATGATGCATAGTATCAAGAGAGGGAAGAGTAGAGACTGACCCAGACATGGGGCAGAGCTGCAGAGTTTGGAATTATCAGGCT
>RJWJ010035266.1:0-16755 GCA_004363605.1 Indri indri
TATAGATATTTCATTGTGTGGTCATTTAATTGTTCTCTGTGTCATCATATAATTTAATATTTAGAAAAGTTTGAAATTTTAAACAAAAGCTTACCTTCATACAAATGCTTTTCAGAATATCCTTAGTCCTCTAACTTTTTCAAATTCTGTTGTTTCCCTCTATAAGCAAAATTGAATTTAACTAGCAAACTTTTCTTCCTCCTTCTTTCCCTTTCCTTTCAAATCCAGTCTGAAGTACTGTTTTTTTACTCCTAGTTACTACCTGTAGTGCAATTAGGGCACTGATTCTACTTTCCATACACTCTCTCAATTTTCTAAACCACTTTTGATCATGTTACTTTACCCAAGATGTCAGAGTATTTAACCTACACATACTTAATTGTCTCCTTTATGTCTCTGACTCAGTCTTTCCTCTACAGATAAATATGTATTCAATGTTTATTATCAGATTTTAAGCTGAGTCCTCAATTCTTCTCACTTTGTAAAAAAAAAAAAAAAAAAAATCCTAGTAAAATCTTCAGGGAAGATTTACGGGAACAATATGCCTGAAATTCTGTCATATACTGAAAGTGCCTTCACACCAGGTCAATTTTGGTTGCATATAAAGTCTTTTGGGCACATTTTCCTTCCTTAGAACCTTACATGTATTACTACAGGGTTTTCTGACACAAAACATTATTGTTGAAAAGGTTGATATCAATCAACCTTTTATTTTATTTTATTTTATTTCCTTTATAAGTGACTTGAATTTATTGCCTGGATACTCAAAGAATCTGTTTGCCTTTTCTTTAAAGTACAATAGTTTTGCTAGAATAATCCTAGAGACTAGGAATATTCCTAGGCACTAGGTGTCATCCATTGTAGGTTTATTTTACCAGGTACCAGAATATGAATACAGTCATGTATCATATGATACAATTTATATTTTTATGTATATGAAATGCCCAGAATATACAAATTGTTAGATACATAAACTACATTATAGTTTTTAAAGACTTGAGAAAATGGAGAATGGGGAGTTAACTTCTCCCGAGCATGGGGTTTCTTTGTGAGGTGACGGAAATATCCTGGAATTAAATGGTGTTGATGATGCACAACCCATACTAAAATATACTAAAAACCATTAAATTGTATACTTAAAAGTATTTAATATGGTATGTCAATTATGTCTCAATTAAAAAGAGACATCTATAATAATTTTCAAAGCTGCATTGTTATAATTCTAACATGAAAGCAACTCAAATGTCCATTTGCAATAAAAAATAATTTGTAGTATTGTTGCAAAATGAAATAATATGACAATCACAAGAAATACACTAATATTAAACTCAGTGGTACGGATGAATCTCTAAAATATGTTGAGTAAAAATCTGTGATACGAGAGGATGCATGCTTTATGGGAATCCATTTGAATAAAGTTTAAGGCATTCAAAATTAATCTTTAGAGTCTGAAGTCAAGATAGAGTTTGTATTTGAATAAGTGAATAAGAAAGTGATTGGGAGGGAGTATGAAGGGTATAGGTAATGTTCTCTTTCTCAACTTCAGTGGTAATTACACAAATATGCATTTTTAATTATTCATCAAGATATGCTTAAAATTTCTATACTTTTCTAAGTGCATTTTGCTTTTTAATACAATTTTTAAATAATGAAAAAAATAACTAAATAAATGTCCCTCATCAACATGTTGATTTTCTGCAAACTTTTTTGCCTATGCTTTCTTGATCTATGCTGTTGTGTGTGCACTTCCCAAGCTGATACTCAATAAAAGACTTGATAAGGTACAGTGATTTGCTGCTGAATATTCTTGCCCTAACCCATATTTCATTTCATTAATGACTTAACACTTATTTTACTTTTTCTCTCACCATGCAGCAGCGCTTCCTTCAAATGGTCCTACTGATATGAGATTAGATCTCCCACGAAGAAATATACCAATGCTATATCCTACAGTATGAAAAAGCACAAATATGGAGGAGAATGAACTATTATTTAAATTAATAATAATAAAATACTTTTACAAACATTATAAATATTTAAAGGTGAACCTCTTTGGATTTTCCAAAAGATTTGCTCTTTCTCCCTATAACGCTATGTCATGTGGTCTAATTTTTTAAAATTACCTGTTTCTGTACTTTAACATTCTTTAGGGAACCTTCCCTGACCTTTGGGAGGAAGAAAAGAAAGAGAAAAACACATCCATTTTTTAAAAAAGTCCTCTTACTTATTTTGATCTGGCTTCAAAATTCTAGACTGTCTACATGAGCTCAAGCCCATGCTGGGATTAATATTTAATCAAGTCTGGCTTTGGATGGCTTTTAATGTTAGCAAGTCCAGAAGCAAAAGAATGCCCAGACTTTACCCAAAACCTCACTTCTCACCTCTTGACAAGAGTTTCAAGAGAGAAACATAAAAAATATTAGACAGATAGGAAGGAAAGTACTTGTTTATTATTTACACAAATGTTTGATGACATAAAGTGTAAAGTTCTAATAAAAATGGATAAAAACTATGGCTTAGGTTTTGAGGCCTAAGAATGTTCTACCATTTCCTGAATTTAACTCTTATGATCTCATGCTTTTATAGTACATGTATAGTAAAAAAAAATTGAAAAGATAGAACTTTTTAGGCCATATATTGCATTACTAGTCCAATCACATTTAGTGAAGAAGAGAAAAGAGCAAGTAATTAAGTGTAATAAGTTTGTTGATATAATTTGTATGCTTGTCCCCCCAAACTTCATTTTGAAATTTGATCCCAAGTTTAGGTGGGGCCTACTGGGAAGTGTATAGGTCATGGGGGCAGATCCCTCATGAATAGATTAATGCCTTCCCTGCATTGGGGGTGAGTGAATGCTTGTTCTGTTAGTTCCTGCAGGAGCTGGTTGTTAAAAAGAGCCTGGCACCTCCCCAGCCCCTTGCTTCCTCTCTTGCCATGTGATCTCTGCATATGCCAGCTTCTCCTTGCCTTTTGCCATGGGTGGAAGCAACCTGAGACCTTCACCATACGCAGATGCCAGTACAATGCTGCTTGTACAGCCTGCAGATTCATGAGTCAAATAAACCTTTTCTCTTTATAAAATACCCAGATTCAGTTATTCCTTTATAGGAACAATAAATCAACTTAGATATTTGTCAACTAGTAAATGAGGTCTAATTAATGAGCCAGCTACTGATATAATTTGGATGTTTGTCCCTACCAAATCTCATGTTGAAATTTGATCCCCATTGTTGGAGGTGGGGCTTAGAGGGAGGTGTTTTATCATGTGGGCAGATCCTTCATGAATGGGTTGGTGCCATTCTCATGGGATTGATTGAGTTCTTACTCTTAGTTTTCATGAGATCTGGCTGTTAAAAAGAGCCTAGCACCTTTCTCTCTTCTCTGTCTTGCTCCCTTTCTAGCCATGTGACATGCAGCTCTCCTTCCACCATGATTGGAAGCTTCCTGAGATCCTCACCAGAAGCAGATGCTGGTGCCATGTTTCTTGGACAGCCTGCAGAACCGTGAACCAAATAAATCTCTTCTTCATAAATTACTGAGCCTCAGGTATTCCTTTATAACAATGCAAAACAGACTAACGTAGTTACTCATCAAAAAAAAAAAAAAAAAAAGAGTGAAGTTGCCTTCCTTGGGAGTGGAGGTGTTTGAAAGTCTTCCTCTGCTCCTTTAATAAGTGCTATGAAGGCAAAAGTAGAGAGTTAAATGGTTGTACTGAGAGTTACAAAGACTCTCTGCATGAAAATAGTATTTAAACCAGCACCTGAAAGATAAACAGAAAAAGATAAGCAAGCATCAGTCAGGGTAAGATTAGAGGAGAGTATTCCAGGCCCAGGGAATAGCTTAGCAGCTCATTTACTGAAGATGTTGGGGTGGGAGGGTTCACTCTATATCAATTCACACTTTTCCTGGTACTTGTGTCTTGATTTTTCCTAGAAAAACAACCTCCACCTCTCTCAGTCAAGGATATTTTTGCCCAATGTTGGAACACATTACCTAACCCTAGCTAATCAGCAAATCTCATTCCCTTAGCTACGGTGATTGCTTAAGAAAAAGGATGTCATCCAAACAGAATCAATGAAACTTGCACTGAGAATTCTGGAATAATAACTGTTTCCTGGCTACCTATACCCAGGATTTTTATTATCTAAGAGGCAATAAATCCCCCCACCAATTTTTTTCATAAAACAGTTGGAAGATTTTATTTCCCCCTTGTGACACACACTATCCTATCTGTTAAAAGGTGAAAGCTTTGAGTAAGACAGGGGTTATCTTGACACATTAAGGGAGTTGAAACTAGACCACTTTATTTCCAGTCTGTTGACCAAGAGAAATAGTAGCATTTAAAAAAAGGATTAAAAATACACAAGTACCAGAGAAGGCCGTAGTAAAGATTTGCACCTAACTTTAAGAGTAAGGGAAGGCCATGAAAGGTTTTTAAGCAAGAGAATGAATGATATGATTAAATTCGCATCAACATAACTTTGGTTAAAATCAAAATAAATATTAAAATAAAAATGAGGTTATCATATAATGTCAACAGCGATGGCTTTTTACCAGTTGTAATCTATACCAGCCTAACCTTTTTGACACCAGGGATGAGTTTTGTGGAAGGCAGTTTTTCCACCTACGGACATAGAGGAGTGGGTCGTGGCCACCTTGGCTCCACTTCAGATCATCAGGGCTTGGATTCTTATGGGGAGCACACAACCTGGAGGCCTCGCATGCACAGTTTGCAGTAGGGTTCTCTCTCCTATGAGGGTCTGATGTCGCTGCTGATCAGACGGGGCAGGAGGCGGTGGGCGGGCTTTGGTGGTGATGTCAATGATGGGGAGTGGCTGTGGGTGCAGGTGGGGTTTCACTCACCTGCCTGCTGCTCACTTCCTGCTGTGCACCTGGTTCCTGGACCCGGAGGTTGGGGACCGCAGATCTATACAATGTAAATGTCATTTGTATGAGTTCTATGTATGAAATATTAGTGAATATAATGGTGAATAATACTAGATTGTAATTTCTAATACCTCCTATGGAAATTCAGTAAAATAATGTGTCAAAACTGTCGAGTTACAATTCTAAGAATTGGCTATATTCAAATTGAAGCATTTCTTTAATTAACAAAAGATTTGCTGGAATTATTATTATAAAGGCTTACTTTAACTTCAAGGAACTAGGACTAGCAATATATCAAAAGTTGTAGTGCATTGGTATGCCATTGGCACATGTACAAAGATTAAATGGAATGTAAATCAAAATTGTGATGCACTACAGACTGTCAGACACAGCTTCCTGAGATAAGAAAATCCCATCGGAAATACTGATTTAAAAAACAAAAACAAACAAACAGAAATATGAATCATGACCGATATTCACTGAATGCAAAAAAACCCTCAATAATTATATCCACTATATCAATGACATTGCCTTTGGAACTCAAATGTGCTCTTAGTATTTGGCAGAACTTCAAAATGGGGAATTTTTAATATCTAAGGTGATGTAAATATAAATGGATTAAAATCTTTTGCAACATTATTGTACAAATTGCCAATATCCCTCGGATGTTAAGTGTTTCCTCTACTATAGTAAAGAATGCCACTAAGAGGATAATTTTTCTTCTTTTACTAGATATATTCAATTGTTTTATTCAGGAGAACTTCAGTTTAATTATGAGCATTCTGTGGACTCTAAGATAGACATGACCATGAGACAAACCCAACACATAGCTATAAATATTTCCTTTCAGCAAACATGCAAAATAATCTGACCTTAACAAATTCAAATCAACTGCATTTATAACTCAGAATTTAGTTAATATATATGTGCATATATACATTACATATACACACATATATTATATACATATATACATTATGTACACACACATCGTATATATAATATTGCTTATATATAACTTATATAACCATTGGTTAAATAAATTAGTGTGACTGTTTTAGGATTATACATTTGTGTAATACAGAAAAAATAGATTGAAAAGATTTGAGTAAGTACAATTTTGTTAATTCATGTCATTTGAATGTACTGGTTAAGGTTTCTTGCTAAAGGACCTATTAATAAAAACTTTAGCAAGGAAAATGAGCGCCCACTAATTTATTTTTGTGATTGAGCAGATTTTATATGTTGGAGCCATTTTGTAGGTATGAAACTTTTTAGAATTTTCTTAAGATTTATTTGTTACATTATCAGTAGGAATTGTTCTTTTTAAATGTTTTTTATGGACTATCATAATAGTTGGTGGTACATGAAGTAAATTAAGAGTAACTTTCCTTGGGTGGTACAATCCTAAAATATTAATATATATGAAAACATGTTGGGCTTAGACTATATGGAATTAAAACTCAAGAAACCAATAACATTAACTGAAACATTATATTGACAATCTGTAAACTCTTGATAATTGTTGTTGGTGGAAACCTACATAGGTAACAAAATTGAATCTGACCTTTTCAGTTGTAATTTTCACTACCTGCCTAATTTAGACCTAATGGAGTATGATATCATGTCACACAACACACCTCCCATTAACAAACAAAAACAAATTTAATTTTATACATAACAACACTATACAATTGCATAATATAATATATCTTCTCTAGGATTGTACAAAATGAAATAGAGGAAAATTATCAATTTCACTCAATGTTGAAAATATTTCAAGGAAGAAAATAGGATTCTAAGCACTATTTGTAAGCAAGAGTTAAAAGAAAAAGAAAGAAAATATCAAATGATTACTGAAATTCCAAAGTAGATATAAATAATGAAAAATATCCAAAGTTTAGTGGATGCATCACCCACAACAATTTCTACTCTTATTTCTTCCCATCATAACCTCATTCCATACAGAAAATGGAAAGTTGACTCCTTCCCCAATTCTAGTGTCAGATCTTGTTGAATCTATGTACCATTATTGGATAATGAGAACTGAGGGGGAAAGTTTTTATAAGGTTTCTAGGAAAGATATCACCTCGGAATATTGTTGTGTCTGAGTGTGATGACGGGAATGCCTGCAACCATATTGCTAGCCAGCAGATGATTAAGCCAATATACAGAAGCAAAAGTGTCAGGAGTCTCCTGGAGAAGTAATACCAAAGCCATGACATACCATGCCTGAAGATACCTTAACTCTGAACACTTTGTTAGGCAAAATTTCCATTTCCAGTTTGAGCCAGTATTTTTCATTACTTGAAGCTAAAAATATTCTGAGGATATTTAATTTGTTCTATTTTTAAAAATGTAGATTTAAAAAACATCTTTTCTCTCTAGTGACTATTTTTTTAAGTTACATTATGAGGCATATTTCCAAATGTCATGCAAGTAACCTAATTCTAAATACTCAACATGTTTGCTAAATATTACTTCAACAATCAAATTCAGAAGTGTCTTTAAAATAGTTAATTATTCAGCATAAAAAGTTGATCTTTATTTGTGTTTCAATTATTACCCTATAATTATGAGTAACTTAAAAAAGAAATACTAGTTTATATAAGAATGAGCCTTTAAAAACATGAACTATAAGTATCTTTATTTAAACACACAAGCAGTTTTCACTCTATTCTTAAGAGAAAATGATGTTTAGAAAATTAGAAATAATAATAAAATGAATAAAACTCATTTTCACACGTCTTCACCATTGAAATATTAGGTTTTATTTGCTATTTTGTCAGTGGATATACAAAAATATTAACCTGAAAATACCAATATTAAACAACTTTAAAAATTATATTTTTACGAACTATAAATTTTCATTTAAAATCTTAAAAATAAAGTGTAAAAAGGCATATAGTTATTGAATTGGCTTTAGACATAAGCAGACATTTAAACAACAGACTTGGCAATATTAAGAGAGAGAGGTGAGGAGAAACAGTGGCTCAAGGCATGTCTACATAAATTAGCTTTACTGGAATGCTTATCAGAAAAGTGAAGATTCTACTTATTTATCAAGGCACTTGGGCACAAAAGATTTAATCTTCTTGAAAGAATGAACCTCTACTGCCAACTAGGATGATGTGATATCATGACACACAAAATAAAAAATTTAAAATGAACAAAATTTAAGTAAATTTGTCAAGGAAATCCACATGATCATCAATTTTTGTAAGTTGACTTAGTCATTTCTCACAGATGCTAGAAACAAGCAATTTTTACTAAGATGGTAGACTATTGTGTCATTAAGCTAGACATATGATATCATGTCCTATTAACTCCTAGTATACACAAGAGGAAAACTCAGTTTCCTGATATTATGTTGAAAATATACATAAGCATTATCAAATATTGCTCAAATATTGGAATATTTTTATAGATTATCCAAAATAAAATGTCAAGACTGGACACACCTATTACACTTCCCAGTTTTCTTGTTTGGTAACCTCCCTTAACAAATCTCTGCTTTTGATGTAAACACTTCTCAACATAGTGATTCAGAGAGCCAATGAATTAGAGTTGGCATGAGTTTCACATAAGTTCTTACAGTGTATAAGTATTTACCAAAACATATGTTAATGAAGATCAAAAAGCAAGACACTTTTAAAAGGTTTACTATAGGTTTTACTTAAGGTACTTTATGAACAAATGTTTTAGATGTACTGAGAATATGAAACCCTGAAAGTAACAGAAAACAATACAGATGTATCGTGTGTATATATATTTAAGGTGTTCAAAATGTTTTGAAGCATGACATCAAAGCCATCTAAGTAAAAGACTGAAAATTTTGAGCTTAAAATTTAACTTTGGAACAACCTTTAAAACTATAAAGGAAGTGAGACTATCAAGGGGGAAAGTCTAAAATGTCCTTAATTTGCAAAGAAATCTAACAAGTCCATGTAAATAAACACTGCAACAGGAAAACAAATTAAGATCATGAAACGTTAACTCACAAATATGAAAATATAATGGCTAATAAATACAAGAAATGCTGCTTAACTTCTGTAATTTAAAAAAAGTGAAATAAAGCAATGGTAAAATATTTTGTTTTACATATCATATCGAATTGGCCAACAACTTAAGCAAAACTCCTTGTTCCTTAGAGTATATGGAAATGGGCATTTCCCTACACTGAAAATGGAAATATAAGTGGCACAAGATTTCTAGACAGCATTTGGGCACTACATATCAAAATTATTTTTAAAAATCATTGGCTCTTTTCACCATTAATTCTACTTCTTAGGGAAATAATTAGATATATTTGTACACACGAGTTTGCAAGGATGTTTATCTCTAAGTCATTTATGATAGGGGAAAAAAGGAGGAAACAATCTAGCAATATATAAGAAATTAGTTCTATTATAGTACACTCATTATACAAAAGATAAAAGTCATTAAAATTATAATGCAAATAATTATTTGTGGACCTGGAAGTTGACCATAGCATATTGTCAAATTAAGTAAGCAATATCAAACAAGATTTACAATATGACTCTATTTTCCTTAAATTATCTATGTGTATATGAATAGAAAAAAAATTAGGAGAATATGCAATAAATTTTAACAGACCGTTTGCATAATAGGATTATATGCTACTCTTGTTAATTTTTCATTGTCCATATTTTTTAATTGACTGATTTTTAATTTAGAAAATGTGCAATATACATGTAATTTCTACAAAAATAAAAAGAAACAGATTTTTCTCATTCGTAGCTAAAGAAAAATATTTAGTATTTCTTTCACATTAGTAATACATGAAACAGAAGATTTGAATGTATAGTTACAAGAAGCAACTAAGCCAAGCAAAAACACTAAAACAGCAACAACAAAACCATTTTTTAGACACCTTTGGTATGAATGAATCAGAATTTTTAAAATAATTATTTAAATGTAAATAAATAAGTCTTGCCTCTATTTCCAAATGAATTTAAAGCAGCACATATTAAAAGCTAATACCATAAAATCCTTAAGAAAAATATAAAAAGAAGCTGAGTAATGTAGATGAAAGGCAGGATAGAAGAGAAGATCTGGGAATGTGACTAAAACAAAAATTATACTAGAAAACAGGCTAAGCAATGTAACTTCAATTTATCAGAAAATCAGTTAGTGAATTTCTGATCAATCAAGGCTAAATGTGAACCTTAATGGATATATAACTCTTCACAGTCTAATAAAAGGAGACATAAACTCATAAAAATAGAGAAACTTAACTTTTCTGAACCCTGAGAGAATATGACTACATGAAATAATATAAAATAGATTTTAAAACAGTTTTCAAACTGAGTTTCTATGTTCTCTATAATGACTTTTATAATATTGGTATATGGCAAAAACTTAAGGCACGATATTAAGCTGTATAGGTATGATAAGATTTAAGACAAGGCCAACTTTGGATCACCTGAATTGATACAGGTTTATAACTTGAGGAATGTAGAAGTGAAGGTTTTACAATGCAGGTCACAATTTAGATAACTAACAAGTACCTGATTACAGTCAACTAATGGAAGGAATAACAAAATATCCCATAAAGCCAGTTTGTAGGCAGCATTAAAACCTTCCATCACCTTCATTTAAGCCATCAGAAAAACAAATGTGTTAGGATATAAATTTCAAAGAAATTCAACCATATCCTAATACTTTAAGCATTAATTCAAAATGAATTTAGGTATTTAACAGAACTTGTAAAACTAACTTATAAACTTTTGATTTCTCAAAAAAAAAAAAAAATCCTGGATGAAAAATTAGAAAACTCTGTTTGGAAAAATAAATTACTTTGGAATCCTTAGGCATAGAACTATTTTGAGCATATTTTCATGGAAGAAATTAAAGATAGCAATATTATTAAAAAAAGAAAGAAAATATGCAATAAACTCAAATAATTACCTCATTTCAGTTGGTTCAAAATGTAATAAAATATATCTAATTATACTGATTGTTATGAATACTTCACATCAAAATAAGAAAAATATACAATATTGAAATTAGAAAATATGCTTCTGTAAATGAACCAAGCTTCTACGATTCATTTATTTTTTCTACAAAAGAATAAAAATGGCTTTGTATAAAAAACCTTTTAATACAAAATTTACTAGACTAAGTTGGCATCAGGTGGGATTTGAAATTTACTGAGGACAATTCAGGCAGAGACCACTATCATTTCCCCACATGCTGCAAATACTGGCTGGTGAGGTAAGTTTTTCTTTCCTAGTGCCTCTGGGCCAGGGCAATGCTGAGGGGTTTGGAGCCCAAGATGCGGCCATTCATCTCAGTCATTGCTTTAGTAGCCTCCTCAGGAGAGGAGAAGCAGATCAAGCCAAATCCTTTGCTTTGACCTTCTTCTTGCATTACCTTAACCCTGCTAATTGATCCAAATGAAGAAAATTCCTTTCGTAGTTTTTCATCATCAATGGTGTCATCAAGGTTCTTAATATACAGCTTTACCCCCTGGCACCCACGAAGTCTTTCCTTTTTCAGCTGCGCAAACATTTGCTTTAACTCAGCCTGCCGCTCTACTTTCTTTTGTGCCCGGCCTACAAAAATCAGCTGCCCATTTATATCCTTGCCATTCATTTCTTCAACTGCCTTTTTGGCAGCCTCGTGGCTATCAAAACTCACAAAGCCAAAGCCCTTGGATTTCCCACTGGAATCTGTCATCACCTTAACACTCAAGGTTTTGCCATATTTACTGAAAACTCCCTTTAGTCTCTCATCGTCCATGTCTTCTCCAAAGTTTTTGATGTAAACATTGGTGAATTCACTGGCTTTATTTCTGAGTTCCGCTTCCCGATCTTTTCGGTTTTTGAATCTGCCAACAAACACCTTGCAGTCCTTGAGCAGCTTTCCATTCATTTCCTCAATGGCCCTGTCTGCAGCACTCTGGTTCTGAAAGTGCACAAATGCATAGCCCTTGGAGCCTTGATCATCACTCATCACCTTGGAAGACAGGATCTTTCCAAAAGCTGAAAAATATTCATAAAGGGTTTTGTTATCTATGGATTTGTCCAGATTCTTGATGAACACGTTCCCAATTCCAGATCTCCTTAAGTAGGCATCACGTTGAGACCACATGAGACGGATGGATTTGCCTTTTACCATGTCAAAGTTCATTGTGTCCAGGGCCTTCTGAGCATCAGCCAGCTGCAAGAAGTTCACGTAGGCATAGCCCAGAGAGCGGCGCGAGACCACGTCCCTGCAGATGCGGATGGACAGGACAGGCCCCACAGTGCTGAACTTTTTGAACAGAAGGTCCTCGGTGACATCTCCATGTAGGTCACCCACATAGAGGGAGGCCATGCGGTACTTGGCTGCTACATTCATCTCCTTGCTCCTCACCAACGTGGGCCTATTCCCGGGTCTTGGAGCAATCCCTGCAAGAGGGACATTGGGCCACAGCTCAGGCCTGGCTCACATGTGGTGGCCTCAGGATCACCACTTAGAGGCCAAGCGGTGGAGTTCAAATACTGCTCCTCCAGCTTAGGCAACAGCCTCATCGAAAAGCCCCACAGCAACCAATCTGACCCTCCCTGGGAGTAGGCAATGGAGCTTTGAAATCTCAAAGAAAGGTTATTAGGACAAGATTTCTTTCCGCTCCAATTTGTGAGAAAACTTTTAAGTTGCTGGCGGGCTGGCCCTCCATTAGAGCGAGCATTTTCCACAGACACCCTAGTCACTAGTTTCTGAATAAAAATAGGCCTCACTCACACTGGTTTAAAGTTACAGCCGCTCAGGGAAGAACTCCACAAGTGGCGTCTGAGGCCCGGCCGCGGAGCGCGGGCTGCCAGGTCCGGCCCCGGCGAGACCCGAACCTGCGTGGTACCGGGTTCTGCAGGCGCCGCCGCCGAGGCGCGGCCCGGGAGCGAGGCGGGCGGCGGGCGCCCAGAAGACCCTCGGACCTGCAGACTCGCGCTGCACCCGCAGGAAGCACGGGTGGGGGACGGGGAAGCGGACAGACCGACGGACGGACGGACGGACGCGCCGACGCGGCCGGACGGGCAGGGGCCGAGCAGGGGCCGAGCAGGGGCTGGGGGCTCACCGGGGCCGCTGTCGGCCGGGGGCGGGCGGGAAACCCGGAACTCGCGCCGCACTTCCCGCGCACTCGCTGCCAAGTGGGATGTTTTCTTTTTAATATTTTTTGAGAACGTTTTTGTTTCTCCCCCGCCCCTCTTACACATTTCCCACCCCTCGCAGAGAGCCAAGCTGAGAAGCAGAAGGCGGCGATTTGGGTGGAGAAAGGCGGCCTAGGGGGAGTGGCCCCAATAAACCCACCCGCCTGCAGGGCTTTGCTTGGGTCTAAGTGAAGGAGCTTTTCCAACTGTGGATCAGGGCCTGTCGCTTCCTGGCTTCAAACCCTCCAGTGGCTTCCTTTCAGTCTTGGATAAGTTCCAACATCCGCACCTTGTGCTGTTGTTTCTGTAGGATTCTTGTCATGTTCCAGCCTCAACTGCCGCTTAGTTGCCCTTACAAAGCTCGAAGACACACTCACCTTTTTTCAGGGCCAACTTTATAAAAATGTGTTTTTCAGGAATCAGTTTAAATGCTCTTTCCAAATAGAATTTTTCCCTAAACAGCTTCTGAAAGTTTGTTTCTCTCTTGGAATCTCCTACAATACTTTCCTAGCGTTTGTGTAATTACAATATATTTTACATTCCATGACAGTGGGGGCCATGCGCTTTGTTCTCAGAGACTTGCAGAAATGGGATGCTCAATATTTATTGAATGAATCAAGTGTATGAAATAGATGAGATATTTAACCTGGGGTTGATTTCACATCTAGAGACATAGAGATAGTGCCCCTTAACTCAGAGAATATTTTAAATCTGAAATGAATTAATAGATTTGGAAATATCTAACCCATTATCAAGCACACAACCAGTTTCTAGTACCATTGGTTTCATTTTCTTTAGGATTACACAAAATTCTTTAATAGCATTGTAATAAAACCTTAACATTTGAATTATATTGCATCTGAGGGAGTCAGAGTAAATTACCTGCAAAATTGAATTGGTTGGATCAGTTTATATAAGGCAAAGTTTGTGTTTTTCGAACTTTAATGGACATGGCAATCACCTGGGAATCTTATTTAAAAGCAGATTCTAATTTAGTAATTTGAGATGGACCTGAGATTCTACATTTCTAGCAAGTTCCTGAGTGATGCAAATTCTGTTGGTCTTTGAACCACACTGAGTAGCAATACTTTAAAGCTAAGTGAGTCTCCATTTAGTGAGATCTTTTTAAATGTAAAGACTAGAAGACTAGAAAAAATATTTTTTTCTTTCCGAAAATAATGATACTCAGCAAAATTAATTCTCAGTAATAAATAAGTAAACTGGAGCATGATTTTCAATATAAAATCCAAATTGCTTTTAACCTATCTAAAATTTGATTTGCTTCCTCTCAAATCCTGATTAATGGTTTTTGTTTGTGAATTTTATTCTGATATGTGTTGTTTCTGTATCATAATTTGTTCACATAAATAAACGAAGTAATCTTTTCTTCAACTGTATCTTCTAGACTGCAATTTTAAAAAGGAAATAGTTGGTGGATACCATTAATGGATTTGGACAACACTCCAGCACATACTTTAAAAATTCAGACACTCATTGGCATTGCTAAAAGTAAATTGAACAGTGATCACCATATTCAATATTATTGGATTTTTTTTTTAAAGACAGTTTCTCAGTGTGTAGTTTTTGAGAATTTAGTCTCAAGATTTTTTTATTTCTAGAAAATATGCCTAAGTGCATTAGTCCTTTGTACAACAGTATTTCAGCTATAGCAAGATACCGACGTATTTCAAGAACTCTTGAGTTTTTCATTTTACTATAGTGTTATTTTCATGCAACATTTTGTGAAAAGTGAGGAAGAGTTTCCAAATTCAGAATTTAGTCCCATATTCTGGTTTCTAATCAACTTACGTACAATTGGTACAAACCTCAATTTGCTGACCCTTAATCTTGCTCCTTCCGATTTATTCTATTCATTATATTGTTTTTAATTTTATATTTTAACAAACTATTTTTAAGCATATATGATTCTTCTCTTTAATTCTCTAAATCTTTTTGTCAGTTGTGTTCATTCAATAATTTCTTTTAGGATGTCTTGTACATTTTCCCTTCCTTTCCATTCCCATTGCTACTACCTTAGCTTCATTTCCTCATGTATTATTACATAAGCCTTATTCGCCCTTCTTCTTTGATTCAGTTTGTTTATATGCTAGTCCATCTTTCATTTTGCTACCAGAATAATTTTACTAATGTCTCTTTCATAATATTTTAGTAAAAAATAACAAATGACTTCTAAGACTTTGCAAAAACCTATCCTCTTCTAATTACATGTATCTTCTGTCAAGCTAATCTCTTTTTTATATGTACATGCAGTTAATTCTTTTAAAAATATCTTCCACCAATCCCACTACTGGGTATGCAGCCAAAACAAAGCACATTGATACAGCAAAGAGATACCTGCACTCCAATGTTTATTGCAGCACTTTTCACAATAGCCAAAATAATAAAATCAACATAAGTACCCGTCAACAGATTGATGAAGAAAACTATTGTTCAGCCAAAAAAAAGAATGAAATCCTGTCATTTGCAACAATATGGATGGAACTGGAGGTCATTATGTTAAGTGAAATAAGGCAGGCATGGAAAGACAAATATCACATGTTCTCACTCATACGTAGAAGCTAAAAAGGTGGATCTCATGAAGGTAGAGAGAAGATTAACAGTTACTAGAGGCCAGGAAGGGTGGAGAAGGATGAAGAGAGTTTGGTTAATGGGTACAAAAATACAGTTAGATATCAGAAATAAGACCTAGTGTTCAATAAAGTAGTAGAGTGACTATAGTAAATGATAATCTTTTGTATATTTCGAATAGCTAGAAGAGAATAATTTAAATATTCTAAGCATAAAGAAAAGATAAATGTTTAATGTGCTGGATATCCCAATTTCCCTGATTTGATCATTACATATTATATGAATGCGTCAAAATGTCACATGAACCCCCAGAATATGTACATCTATTACATAGCAATTAAAAACCATGTTCTCAAAACAATCCTTTTTTCCCAATAATTATCCAAATTATACCATCCTTGAGCCATGTTTTCTCCAATAATTTCTTCCTCTTAATAGTCCAGCTAACGCTGATTACTTTTCTTTTTCTAGAGTGATTTATTTAATATATGCATTGCATGTATATACCTAATTTTAGCATCAGTTCATTAGCTTTGATGGACCTTGACTTAATAATTAATGTCCCTTATGCTGTTGTCTTATGCTTTCCTTAGCCAGTTGTTGTAATTCTTCTGTATATTGCTTATTTGCATGTCTTTTTAATTCCCCAAATATTCTGAAATTATTTCAATTAAGTGCCAATATTTTGCCTTGCTTTGAAAATATTGTAATTTTCCCAACCTTATGTTATTTAGCTCAATTGCCTTTCAAGGTACAAGTTGATTATGTGAGTGGCTTATACAATTAGAAGGGAACGAGATGTTCTTTTGCTTAAATTACAGGAAAATTGTCAGTGTTTCTGTTCACCGATATTGATAACAATGGAGGTTATTGCTCACTTTGGTATTTATTATGAAAAAATTAATAAATAGCTATTTTGAAGATGGAAATGAATTTTAAAATAAAAATCTGTTTTGCTCATTATATGATAGTAGTTCCTGAAATCTACTTGAATCATTGCTCAGATATAGTTAGCTATTAATAAAATTTTTCTTATTTTTGTTCAAAATGGTCTTTATTGTCTTAATAGATGGTAATCAAGTAAATAAAACTTGCTTTTGTTACATTATGGAAATGCCATGTTTAA
>RJWJ010035267.1:0-16740 GCA_004363605.1 Indri indri
TTTTTTGACTTTTTAATAATGGTCATTCTGACAGAGATAAGGTAGTATCTTGTTGTGGTTTTAATTTGCATTTCCCTGATTATTAGTGATGTTGAGCATTTTTTCATATGTTTGTTGGCCATTTGTCTATCTTCTTTTGAAAAACCTCTGTTCATGTTTTTTGCCCACTTTTTAATGGGGTTGTTTGTTTTTTCTTGCTGATTTATTTGAGTTCTTTGTAGATTCTGGATATTAGCTCTTTATCAGTTGTATAGTTTGCAAATATTTTCCCGCGTTCTGTAGGTTGTCTATTTATTCTGTTGATTGCCATGCTAGAGTGAAGTAGCATCATCATAGCTCACTGCAACCTCAAGCCCCTGGGCTCAAGCAATTCTCCTGCTTCAACCTCCTGAGTAGCTGGGACTGCAGGTGCATGTCACCACACCTGGCTAATTTTTTTGTCTTTTTGTAAAGATGGGGTCTCACTCTTGTTCAGGCTGCTCTCAGACTCCTGGCCTCAAGTGATCTCCCTGTCTCAGCCTCCCAAAGTGCTAGGATTACAGGAGTGAGCCACCATACCCAGAAAGAAGCTTTTTAATTTAATGAAGTCCCATGTATTTATTTTTGTTGTTGCTATAATATATTTGCCTTTGGGGTTTTAGTCATAAATTCTTTGCCAAGGTCAATGTCTAGAAGTAGCACACTTAATTCAATAGCACATTACAAAGATAATTCACTATGATCAATTGGGTTTCATCCCAGGGATGCAAGGATGGTTCAACACATGAAAATCAATAAAAGTGATTCACTACATAAACAGAAGCAAAAACAAAGACCATATGATCTTCTCAATAGATTCGGAAAAAGCATTTGACAAAATCCAGTACCCTTTCATGATAACAACACTTAAAAAACTAGGCATAGAAGGAACATACTTCAAAATAATAAAACCATATATGAAAACCCACAGCCAATGTTACACTGAATGGGGAAAAATTGAAAGAATTCCCCCTAAAAACTGAAACAAGACAGGAGTGCCCACTGTCACCACTTCTATTCAACAGAGTACTGGAAGTCCTAGCCAGAGTGATCAGGTGAGAGAAAGAAATAAACGGTATCCAAATCATGAAAAAGTAGGTCAAACTACCCCATTTCACAGACAATATGATCTTGTATCTAGAAAATCCTAAAGACTCCACCAAAAGACTCCTAGAACAGATAAATAAATTCAGCAAAGTCTCAGGTTACAAAATCAATGTACACAAATCAGTAGTATTTCTATATACTAATAACAGTCAAGTGGAGAGTCAAATCAAAGACTCAATGCCATTTACAATAGCTATGAAGAAAATAAAATACCTAGGAATATACTTAACCAAGGAGGAGAAATATATCTATAGGAAAAACTGCAAAACACTGGTGAAAGAAATTGCAGATGACACAAACAAATGGAAAAATATTTCATGCTCGTGGATTGGCAGAATCAACATTGTTAAAATGTCCATACTGACCAAGGTGATTTACAGATTCAACACAATTCCTATCAAAATACCAACATCATATTTCACGGATCTAGAAAAAATAGTTCTACACTTCATTTGGAACCAAACAAGAACCCAAACAGCCAAAGCAATCTTAAGCAAAAAGAACAAATCTGGAGATGTTACATTACCAGTCTTCAAATTATACTACAAGGCTATAGTAACCAAAACAGCATGATACTGGTATAAAAGTACAGACAGAGACCAACGGAACAAAATAGAGAACTCAGAAATAAAAATATATACCTATAACCAACTGATCTTTGACAAAGAAGACAACAACATACACTGGGGAAAGAAGCCCTATTCAATAAATGGTACTGGGAAAACTGGATAGCCACAAGCAGAAGAATGAAACAGGACCCCTATCTCTTGCCATATATAAAAATTAACTCAAGATGGATAAAAGACTTAAATGTAAGGCATGAAACCATAAAAATACTTCTTCTATTATAGGGAGCTACCATCGGGAAGTTTGCAAATTTTGTAAGCTTTATGTAAGCTGAGCACACACGTTTGAACATGTGTGTGCACTTATAACCTACCTCCATCCCAGAAGAGAGCAATGAAAACCTTAGAGATGATACCAAATGACCTCTACCAAAATTGTCTCAAATATTATAATTTACATTCCTTCCTGACTTAATTTCTGTCCCCGGTGGCCCCAGGGAAAGGGCAGAAATCAATTAGTTGGCAATTGTAATAGGTTAGCCCTTAAGATATGACAGATGAATTCGATGTAATCCCCAAGGGGGAATATCTGAGCAAACTTGAAAGGAACTTGGCATGAGCACTGTGTGCTCTGCCTCTCAATCAGTAAGCCCTGAATTATCTCAGCATCTTGCTGCTTATCTCATTCCTCTCCTCTTGATCTTGCCACTGTGTGGGGCAAGTTTGCTGTAACTGCCTTCCTAGCAATGTTCTACTCATGCATAGGAGTCTCTTCCAAAAACATATCCAAATTCCTGGAAAACCCTTCCTCACCCTATGAGCAGGCTTCCTCACCCCAGTTCCTGAAGCCCCAGCTTGGTGGTCACGGTTTCACTGATTAATCAGAAAGAGAAGGTGGTTTCCGGGAGTCTTACCCTACCACACACTCACTGAAGGCAAATATTTCCCAAAGAATAGCTATTTACTGCTTGGCCTTTTACCTTCCAGCCTTCATCATTCTTTCCAAAGTCTAACGAGGGTAGAAATGGTGTCCCACTTTTGCAAAGTACCCAGCATAACGCTACATTCTTTCTTTCTTTATTCAATTCCTTTATTCATTTAACAAATGGACACTGGGCATCTCCTCTGTGCAAAGCTCTGTATTCTGGGAATTTATAGATAAGTGGGAGATAGAGAGTGTGGACAGTTATAATCCAAGACACTTGCCTCCCTGGAGCTGCTTTTAAGATCACTCATGTTTGCAGAATTCATTCCTTGAGTCTGCAAGACTGAGGACCCTGTGCTTAAGGGAGAGCGAGTCAGGGAAGAGTTCTCAAAGGAAGTAGCACTGAGGCTGCTCCACTCTTCCCAGGTGGACAGGAAGAGGGCATTTCAGAAAAATTAAACAGCAGCACAAAGGCATAGCATATGGCATATTCATATCAGATGTACGAATGTCTGATAGTTCAGCATTACTGATGCTCAAAGTTTGAAGAGAGAGTGGCAAAGTAATAAGGCTGGTCAAGTAGTCAGGGGCCAGATTATGAAAGGTTTGCATTCCAGATTAAGAGGTTGAAATTGGGAGCCACTGAAGCAATTTGGGATTTTTGTTTTGTTTAATTAATTAATTTTGTTTTAATTGACAAATAAAAATTGTATATATCATGTATGTGATGTTTTGGAATATGTATACACTGTGGAATGGCTAAATTGAGCTAATTAACATGTGCATTACCTCACATTTTTTGTGGTGAGAACACAAAATCTACTCTCTTTGCAATTTTCAAGAAAACAATAGGTTGTTATTGACTATAGTCACCACATTGTACCAGAGATTTCTTGAACTTATTCCACCTACCTAACTGGAATTTTGTATCCTTTGACCAACATCTCCCCACCCTACCCCAGCCCCAGTGAAGTATTTTGAATCAGAGAATGACATGATCAGATCTTGTGTCAGAAAGATCACACTTCCCATCTCCACCCTCACCCAGCAGTAGGAACAGAGCAGATGAAGGGGAATGGACAGGGAGGATTTTAGGCAAGACCTGGCAGGCTGTGATGGGGTCTGAACTGAGCAGTGACCATGCAATGGAGAGAAAGGAACAGATCAAGGAGAATTTGATGAGGCTGAAGTTGCTGGTGAGGGTGAGGGAAGACTTCACCTCGTCAACATATATGCTACAGGAGGGTGAGCATATTTGAAGGAGAAGAGGGTCTGAGTCCACTTTGGGACCTGTTGACTTGGAGATGCCCGTGAGACACACAAGTAGAGACATCCAGGAAGGGTCAAGGGCTCCTCCCAAGGTTATCTTGGGATGAACATATGTGGCAATCACACCCATAGAAATGTGGTGGCTGAAGTCACAGAAGATGACGATGGAATTCCCCAGGGCTCTCCCTGAGCTGGGGGAGGAGAAAAGAGAGCCCAGGATAGATTCATGGGAACACAAAAGGAAGTCATCTGGACACTACAAAGACATTGAGACAAACAATAAATGTGGTCGACTCCTCCTTTGAATCCTGGCATTGTTTCTTCTGTTTCATACAACATAGGTGTGGACAAATTGGACCAATAATACCTTGTACATTGCAGTATTTGGGGACCTAAGTAGTATGCACAGTAAAAATTGCAGCAAACTATGATTCCTTCTCTGCTCAAATCAAGGTATAGCACGCTTGCCCTACAGCTATATGGCACTGTTTGCATAGGTGTCTTTGCGCGGGCCCAGTTGCATTACTGTGTGAGTAAGGGTAGAGTTGGGGAAAGACACACAAGGACTATTTCCCTTTTCTGGAGCTGCGTATGTGGGGGGAGGGGGCAGAGGAGGAGGGTGTGAATATCAAGACATTGAGCTAAAGGACACATGAAGTCAAGAGTAGTAGAGGTGAATCTCCAGGGACAGACAACAGAGGAAAAGACAAAGATCTCAGTGACATATGGGAAAAGGGATTTTCCCCCTTTATTATAATAGCCATGTGTGTGTACATGCACACACATGCACATGTAGCTAATGGAACACATTTAAAACCCCAGTTTCCATCATGTGATGAACATGTAATTTACGTAAGCCTTGATTTCTATGATGTAGAGTCTTCTTCATTCATAGAATTGGCAAAATCTGATCTCTGCTATTAGAAATTATGATGGTGTTTACATCTGGAGGGCAGTTATTGACTGGAAAGGAGTTGGACCGAGTTGTATGGAGTAACAGAAATGTTCTATATCTTGATCTGGGTGGTGGTTAAATAGGTAATACATATGTAAAAATTCTTCAGGCTGAACATCTAAAACTTGTGTGCTTTACTGTATGTAAATTCCATATCAATAAAATTAGGTAATCTGAAACAAATTAAATATAGTGTACATTCTCCATTCTCCCCCCCAACACACACACATAGACATACACAAAACAGATGGATACACAATAAGGTCTATGTTGCCCAGGAAAGAAAATGAAATCAAAAGAGGACTAGTCCACTGGAAATTCAGGCAAGTGGAAGGAACTGGAGAATCCCACGAGATCCAAGAGCTGATGCAGTGAAAAAAGGAGTGATAAAGCCGAGCTCACGGTGGGTGTCACCAAGGTGAAGTAGCCCTGCTAGATGGCAGACTCCAAGGTAGGGGTGTTGGCGTGAGAGGCTGCAAGGGAAAGACAGTGAAGATCATTAGAACTGAGGTCTCCAAGAGAATGGAACATTAGAAGCATCCACTATGTGGTCACTAAAGGTCCCCAGGAACAGAGCAGGAGGAGTAGTTCTAGATGTCAAAGACCTTAAAGCATCTGGGGAAGGAGCCAAGGGATGAGATGGCAGCTTGAAATGATAGCAAACCACGCAAGTGATTCACGAATGTTTTTCGTTGAGAGAGAAGGGGAAAATTGAAGTAACTGATACAGGGTATAGCGTACTCCTTGAGAAATGAAATTAAGCGAAAATGGAAAGTTAAAGGTTAGTGTTATATTCTTGAGAAGGAAGGGAGAATTGTTGGTGTTAGGTCACCTTCTGTTTGCCTCTATGCTATCCAACACTAACAGACTAGCTAGACACCCCCAACTTCCCCGCACCAGCTAGGAGTTCCTTAAGGACAGTGCCCCTCACAATGCCTGGGGTGAAATGAGGGTTCAGTGAATGAAAAGAAGAAAGAAAAGAAAAGAAGGTAGATAGCAGGGGAGGGTCTAAATTCTAAGGAAAACATCAGGTTACAATTTTTTTAAAGTAAATTAAACTATGTCATAGTAGAATAAGTGGGGTCCAAAATTTTAATGCTGGAAAATACAGAACTATGACACTGAAAGTTTATTGGAAAATAATATTTTAAAATTTAAAAACATTTGTATTTATTAGATGTTTAGGCAATTGATTTATAAATGAACTGATCAAGTATCAAATGGTCAGAAGGAAGTCACTTTCTAGCCCCTCCCTCAAAGATAAATACTGCAATGAGCCCGCATCCCCAAGAAGTAGGGTTGAAATGAGGGTGGGAGTCAATTGGCAACTGTATTATATTAGATGTGATGTTATTGTGAGTGGAGTGTCCCAAGTTTTACTGTATCAAACAGAGTGTGATTCAAGAAGCATCATCATCATCACCACCACCACCACCACCATTATCATCGTGATCACACCCACTCCCCTGCAAAGAATGTTGTTTTTCAAAGTTTCTAAGTGGCCCCAGTGGAAACCAGAATCTGCATGTGCCTAGATAGGAATCAGAAGCTTAATCAACCTGTAAAAATTTCTTCTAGGAATTCAGATAAGTCTTCATAGATGACCATCTGTTTCAAGGGACACAGAATAGCAGAGTCAAGGGAGGCGAGCAGAGGAGACAGCAACTCCCAAGAGTCTGGCTGGGAGAAACTTGTCAAGCTCAGCATGGTCTTCTCATAAGTTCTCTGGGCTCTTTCCCCTATTCAGCTCTTCATCTTTCACTACCTTCCTACTTGTTGGTCTCGTCAGGGCAGAAATCATTCTAATAAATCAAGGAATCAGAGACTAATTAAACCAGCTCCCCAGGGAATTGTGAAAAGAGGGCAGTGTCATGAGGGAAGGTTATCTCTAAGGGTGAACTTTAGGCATCAAGGAACTAGATCTGATAGCTGTTTGGAATTGCACCATCTAGGCACCTATCTGTGATAGCATCTGACTCAACTCATCGTATCCAGAGGTCTCCTAAAGAGCTCAGTCTCAGGTGTTCCAGCCCCTCTACAACTGGGCACTGTGCCAGGGGTTGATTTCATAGCCTCCTTTGCAGTCTGTTTTCCAGGTTGTATGAATTAAGATACATTGTATTTGGAGATTTTTAAAAATATTTTAAGATGTCCTTTGAAGTACATGAAAATATCCTTCCATGAGGCCCCACCAGGGTGAAAAACTTTTGCTGTCAGCATCTCCTTGGGGCTACTTTATAAAAACTATAATAAAATCTATACCCACCCATAATCTTAGAAATTGTGAACACTTTTATGTAATGTTTGAAAATGTGGGACATGTATAGGGAAGGTAAACATGTATATAAAGGTCAGTTCTTTAATAGGAAAATCATAGCACAAAATAGCACAGGTAAGACCAAGCAATTAATTAAAATCATGTGGTCAGTCATTTTCGCATGTACTCAGTGCATGTCTGCTTAACGTCACTATCATAAATGTGTCCTAGATTTAAATGCAAAGCATTTCTTCCTGATTATACTGAAGATGTAGTGATTTATACACTTTATAATATAATCTGATAATAAAAAATACTTAATTTCTTTTAAAAGCACCCAAATTCCATTCATTTACACCATGTGGAAAAGAAAGAATTCCAGATAAGGACTTAGTTGAAGCAGTAATAGACAAAGAACAAAAACTTGGAGAAACTCCTTAATTACTTTTGCGTAAAATGCAGGCTCTTGCAAAACATTTAAAAATTTATTCACTCAGCATCACAGATGCTGTCAGCAAAACCTTATTTAATAAAATATTTGCTTTTCCAACTCATGCAGAGTTTCTTCTTCCTCAATTTAAACAAACTGAATAGGCCTGGTGATTAATCTAGAAGGATTATACTGTATAAGAATAATACCTTAGAACAACTAACAGGAATGACTTGCTATATTAGCTCTGGGCAGAATTTCTATATCCCAAATAGTTATGAGTTATGATTGACCGGAGTAATAGCCCTAGTTATGCAGTAAACTGTTGTTCTCAAAGGGAATCTCCTCTTAAAGGGAGATTTGTGGATGGCTTCTTTCAAAACTACAGCTCTCCAGGCCCCTCCCTAACCCCTATGAATTGGAATTTCTGAAAGTAGGGCTCAAGAATCTGTATTTTTATTTTGTCTTTTGTAGAGATGGGATCTCGCTTTGTTACCCAGGTTAGTCTCGAACTCCTGGCCTCAAATGATCCTCCTGCCTCAGCCTCCCAAAGTGCTGGGATTACAGGCATGAGCCACCACTCCTGGCCAATCTGTATTTTTAAAGGCACTCCAGGTGACTCTAATGAACATTAAAATTTGAGAGCTATTGAATTAAAACTATATTTCTTCATATTCCTTTTGGATTTCACAGAGTAATGAAATTTGCAACTCCCACTATTTCTTTCAGTTTATAAAACATCAGGGGAAAAAAATCAAGTAAAATTAGCTGAAATGTCACTGCTGTCATGTGGTGGCTGTGTTACTGGGGATTAAGCAATTTGTATATTCTCCTGAATTTTGGTTTCTTCCTCTCAAAATAGGGACAACAGTATCTATTTCATAGGATTTAGGAGAATCATACAGATCATACACTAGGAGATCATACAGATTAAGTCATGCTGGACACGAAACAGTAAACAGCTCCACGCTTGATCAATTACACGCACAAGGGATGTGGAATGATTTTGCACAGGAAGTGACAAAGTCTTTGTGATTTTGTTCAGTGACAAATCTGCTCTTAATTATAACACCAAACATGGAATAGTTGCCTCCAATATTCCCAGTAAAAAACGAAATGAGACAAGAATGTTCAGAACCACTGCAAATATTTAACATTCTAGATGCTGAGAGGTAATGAGACAAGAAAAAAAAGTATAAATGTCACAAAAGAAGCCAAGAAATATTTGAATGATATGATTACTAGTAAAACTCATATCAAGTAACATTTATTATTACAAATAGGACAGTTTAGTAAGGCAAACAGTTAGAAAATATACAAAAAGGCTTTCTTTCATTATAATGTAAATTTTAATAACAGCGAATTTTACATATAATGGAAAAATATTCTATTCCCAAAGTACAACAAAACATAAAATGTATAGGAATGAATCTAAAAGCAAATATATAGGACCTGCATGTTTTTTAAAAATCAAAATTTTTTATGTTTTATACCACAATTTTTAAAAAAAGATCAACCTCGGTGGGGGAAAAAAATCCCAAATTTTACTGAAATATGTAAAACATCTACGAAATAGACATAAATTAACTTATTGAATGAGAAAAGTCAGCCTTGTAAAATGTCAATTCATTCCATAATAGTTTGTACATTTAATGTGGTTCCAGTTAGAATTTTAAAAATGTTTTCCAAAATTTGAAAAAATTATTCCAAAGTTAATGAGACATGATAGCTAAGAAAATAATGAAAAAGACTAATAACAAAGGAAGCACCTTCACTGCTAGACAGTAGGATATATTTTAAAGCAGTAATAATTTAAACAGTGTGGTGCTGGTATTAGGAGATACAGTGGGCTCAGTGAAATGGAACAGAAAGTCCAGAAACTGACGAATATGCACAAATACTAGCCATATAATAAAGGTGACATTTTAAATAAATAGGAAGATGAGGATTATTCAATGAATAGGATTGGGATTTCTTTTAAAAAATAGTATAGAATTTTAATGTTGATGTCTTAAGTTCAATCTGTTTACCAAAATTAATTCCATTTCAATTGAATAGTCAAATTTTTTTTTTAGGCTGGGCACCGTGGCTCACACCTGTAATCCTAGCACTCTGGGAAGCTGAGGCTGGAGGATTGCTTGAGGTCAGGAATTTGAGATCGGCCTTAGCAAGAGTGGGACCCTATCTCTACTGAAAATAGAAAAACTTAGCAGGGTGTGGTGGTGCATGCCTGTAGTTCCAGCTACTAGGGAGGTTGAGACAGGAGCATTGCTTGAGCCCAGGAGTTTGAGTTTGCTGTGAGCTATGATGAAGCCACTGCACTCTAGCCCTGGGCGACAGAGGAAGACTCTGTCTCAGACCTTGCACGGATGAATGAATAGTCAAATTTTTTAAAATGAAAAAGCAAACAAAACCCTGAATGAAAACGGGGTATTTACATAATACTAGAATAAGATAGGACTTTACATATATTACACCATGGCAGAAATGATAAAGAAAAGAAATGATAAATTTGGTTTTATAGGTCAAAAAGCCATACACAAAATAAAGAAAAATAGGGGAAAGTTTTTGCAGCACAAATGACAGAGAGTCAATGTCCTTACTATATAGAGGGTATCTTAAGTATACATAATAACTCGTACTTATTTAGCAGTTATACACATATACTGTTTAAAATGCTTTGCATATGTTAACTTATTTAATCTTCACAACAACCCTCTGAGGTAGGCATGATTCTTCATTTTACAGATGAGAAAACTGAGGCATAGAGAGGCTAAGTAACTTACCCAGGGTCATATAGCTAGTAAGAGGTAGAGTGGGGTTTGGGCCCAGGCAGTGTGGCTCCCGGCTGATACCACTCTGCTATGTTGCCTGTGAGTTAGTGGAGTTTCTGTACCAACGCAAAGAAATTGGGAAAAAGATGAACAACATAGACAAAGCACCAAAAACTTAAGGAAGCAAATCACCAAAAAGTATATCTGACCATGAAATGCATATAAATATATTCAGACTCATAAGCAAAGAAATAGCATATTAAACACTGAGATACCATTTTATTATACCTACCAAATTGACAAAGATTTTTAAAAGTTAAGTGCCCAATGTTAGCCACAATACTGAGAATGGACACTTTCATACACTACTGGTAAGAAAGCAATCTGGTACCACCTTCATGAAGGACAATGTGGCAATATTTATCCAAAGTCTTAAAACACGCATGCCCTTTGACCCTAAATTTCACTTCTAGGAATTTATTCTGAAGAAAATGTCAAATGAGTGCAAAGATATCTTTGCAATTCATTGCAACATTACATATGACAGAAAAAATAAAAATAATCTACATTTATAAAATTAAGCTAATAAAACCTACTAAGCTAGTAAAAAATAATGTTGTAGAATACATTCCTTTTTTTTTTTTTTTTGAGACAAGTTCTCCCTCTGTCATCAGGGATAGAGTGCAATAGTGCCATAATAGCTCTCACTACAGCCTCAAACTCCTGGGTAGACTATATTCTTGACATGAAAATATGGAAAGATAAATATAACATATTGCCAAATTTTAAAATGTATAAAACAGGAAGTACAGTATGATGGCTCTTTTGTAAATAAATTAAAATGCCTAGAAAGATTAGGTAGATAGATAGATGGAGATATAGATATAAAAATAATAATGGTGGTGACTTCTGGGTAGTTGAATTATGAGTAGTTTTTCCCTTGTGCTTTTTGGTGTTTTCCAAATTTTCTCTATTGAGAATGTTCTGTAAATAGGGGGGCAACACTCATTCTTAGGAAAAAGGAAAAAAAACCAGGAAGCATTTTTCCTGCCAAGGAATGGACAAAACAATGTCAGGTTGCTGGAGGAAAAGAGACCAGAGCAGAAGAAGAATGTGAATAACAAGAGGAGAAGCCATTTCTAAGTGGCAAGTGACAACTGGCTTATTGCAGACTCCTTTGATGGGACACTAAGGCTCCTTAGCGATGCAGTTAGCAAAAATTCTGGAGAACCCTTTGAAAGAGCTCAAAAATAGGATGAGAAGGACATTCTTCATTCAAGAACTCGGCCACCGCCACACTGATTATTAATAGCATGGCCAAGAACAGGGCAGCATAAACACAAGTGAGAGGTGAGATCTGAACCAGAAGGAAAGGAAAGCAATTCTCATAACCATCTTTGGAAAAAACCTGATTCACCAGTGCCTTAGGCCAGGAGGAACAGGAGTTGGTATCATTCCTACTGCAAATGATTAATAATGTCTTATACCTAATTATGTGAGCATTAAGTATGTAGTAAATTATATTGAGCTCAAATCCCATGGTACATGCTCCTTCAATCTCAAGTGATCTTTTGTGTTATCTTCAGAGGTTAGAGCTAGAGGTTCCTCCACATGTCTGGATGAGCCCTGTCTGACTTCACATCAACATTTCTGGTGGCTGGATTGGCTAACCTTCACAAAATGCTGTTATAACAATGGATTATACTATCTTGGAGGGTTCCTTAAGAAGAAAGCTTCTGGCACAATGCCAGCAGTCACAAATGTTGAATTTATATCGTAAGCCCTGCAAACAAGTTGTAGTTACTGGAGCTGGAGGTTAGAGGTTGGACACAAGAGAGGAAAAAAAAAAAAAATGAAGTCTTTCAGCAGCAACAAAATACCATCACTTTCAATTTCTTCCACTAGTTAGATTAGAATAATTGAATGTTCGATCACAAATTTCAACACTAAAGGAGAATAATTTCGGTGTCAGAAAGGAGCTTTGAAATTATTCAATGATGTAGAGGGGGGGAAATGCATCACAGAGGAATATTCTTTTAGTTTGAAGAATGAAGATGGAAGTGATACAGGAAGCCTGTGGAAGATTATTAGGTTATGGAGAGTGATTGAGTGTCTCTCCATATTCATAATAGCACAGAAGAGGAAATAATCTCAGCTAAGTAAAGCAAGAACCTTCTGACTTGCAAAAGGGTCTGACACTCCAGTGGTTTTTCTGAAGATGGTCATGGAGCCCTCCCTCTCCCAGACACGTTTAAGAGCAGGAGGATGCCTAACTCCCTGTCTGGGGTGGCGGAGGGGAAGCCTCCTTAGTGACAAAGACATGTACTCTATGACGTTATATGGGGCTTTCTGGTCCTGTGTTTCTATAAACAATGGAGAGAGACTTATTTTTAGATTCTTAGCTATTACCTTTCTGTGTTGAGCTTACAAACATTCATCAGATATCCCTCTATCCTATAACATGTTTTTCCTCTTTATTTTTATGGAGGTATTTTACTACTAGCCTGGGGATAAGAAAAGATATGTAGGTAAGTTATCCCAGCTGCTGCTTTATTAGAAAGGACATTTTCCCCCAGCAGAATAATAATAACTATTAACACCTGCAGGCACCCTCAACAGACTGTGCACATTCTCAACTGTCCACACCCTGTCTTCAAAGCAGCTGCTGCTCCTGAAGATTGTCTGCTAGGGAATAAAGGGAAAGAATAGTGTGGAGAGGGAAAACAATTTCTTAGTTCTTTATAAAAGTGGGAATATATAAGTGTGTCTGTAAATATTCAGGCTGGATTAGACAGTACTTTCATAAGGTTGGGGTTGAAGACAAATTATAGAAACTCAGAATGAAGTTAAACAAGGGTCAGGAGAGAGGTAGCACAGATCTAAAAACTAAAAATCAACTTGTTTCTTGCCATAAAATTACTTTATCCCTTAAAACAATTTTTTATCATCCTAATAATTAGCTGAAATTTTAGCAGGATTGGTTGGTCGTTTTTATTTCGGGGACACATGTGTGGTCCTGTTTACATAAACGACTTTTTTTGCCAAATACAAAATGTGGTCAACATAGACATTCTTCTCACCTGCTTCTTCATCAGACACTTCTGGATTGGTCTTCCTTTAGAAGGACAAACGTCTTTGATGCATACAGCAGCCCTCAGAATTGATCAAGAAATTATCTATCCACTCTTATAAATCATTATATCTATCCACTCGTAAAAGACAGCAACCCAGAAGAAAAACAAGCAAAGGACATGAACTTATAGAGGACACTAGCTAATCAAATATGCACAAGATTCTCACCACCCATGAATAATAACAAAAGAGTAAAGCTAAAAAACTGATAATATTCAACATTGATCCAAGTGTGGAGAAGCGGGTATGGTTTGTGGGAATATAGACTAGCGTAATTTCTCAGAAGAGAAATTTGATAGCGTTATCAAATCTTTAAATGCATATACCTTTGCCCCAGAAAGCCCACTTCTGGATATTTATCTTGCAGATATAATATGGCAAAGGTCTGTGTTCAGAGATATTTATTAAAGCTATATTTGAAATACCAAAAAAAAAAAAAAAAAAAATCTGGATACAGCTTAAGTATCCATCAATAAGAGGGACTAATTACAGCAATTATGGTAACTTCATATTGTGGAATATTATGTAATTCCTTAAAAAGATTAGAAAACTGTCCATAAACATATTTTAATTAAATTGTATTTAATACCCACATATGAATTTATTTTTAAAGTTAAATGATATTAAAAGCCTTAAAAAATTCCGTAATTTTTCATTTCACCTTTCTCTAGTTCTCCAGTGCCTTCCCTGAAAACAATCCACAACTCACTATTGTATTTATAACTGTCCTGTCTTCTGGCATTCACACATGCCAGAACTGTTGTTTCTGGGAAACGTGTGGTCCTATTTATTTAAATGATTTTTTTTAGCAAATACAAAATATTAAAGTATAATGCAAGCCACATATTTAATTTTAAATTTTCTAGTAGCCACATTTTTAAAAATTAAAAGAAACAGGTAATACAAACTTTAATAATATCTTTTATATAATCTAATATATTCAAAATATATCATTTCAACATATAATCAATATAAAAATGTTTAATGAGGGGTTGTACATTTTTTTTACTAAGTCTTCAAAATTCAGTGAGTAGTTCACACTAACAGCATATCTCAGTTTGGACCAGCCACATTTCTAGTGCTCAATAGTCACATGTGGCTAGTGACTATCATGTTGAATAGCATAGCTCTAGACAAAGAATACTGCTGTCTTTTGACTCATTATTGACTTCCTATTATGGGTAGGTGAAGGTCCAGCTCTCCTAAGACTGCGCTTCGTCTCTCATGACTTGGTAATACATTATACTTTTTTAATTAACTAAATATTCAGTATTTACATTATATGTCCATGCAAATATTAATCACAGCCAAGCACTGTCGTATGGTATGATAATGAGCTTCCTCTCTTGTTTTTTCTTGTTTTGTTTTTCCTGAATTTAATAATTGCCTTGTTTTTTTATTAGCTTGAGAATCTTTATACCTATTATACTAATTCTTCTACTCTGTTCAATGGCCTTTTAGGACAGTGTTCCTCTAGTCAGTCCGATCAGGTAATCTATCAATTCCCAGTGCTCTCCTATCTTCTACTTGTTTGCTTTATACTCTCATTCTGATCAACCTCATCCACTAGTAGTTTCATACAGTTAAAAAGACTAGTATAATATCCATAACTACCCAAAGTTATCTACAGATTCAATGCATCCTATCAAAATCCCAGTGGTATTTTTTGCAGAAATAGAAAAAAACACATCCTAAAATTCATATGGAACCTCGAAGGCCTGCAAATAACCAAGACAATTTTGGAAAAGAACAAATTTGCAGGACCTACACTTCCTGATTTTAAAACAATTAAAAATCTACAGTAATCCAAATAGTATGATACTGACATAAAGACAGATATATAGACTAATGGAATACAATAGAAAGCCCCGAAATAAACTTTCACATAGATGGTCAAATGATCTTTGACACAGGTGCCAAGACCGCTCAGTGGGAAAAGGATAGTCTTTTTAACAAATAGTGCTGTGAAAACAGTATATCTACATGCAAAAAAAAAAAAAAAATGAAGTTAGACCCTTACCTTACACTATGTACAAAAATTAACTCAAAATGGATTAAAGACTAAACATAAGACCCAAAACAATAAAACTCCTTGAAGAAAATATGGGGGAAAGCTTCATAACATTGTATTTGGGAGTGATTTCTTGAATATAGCACCAAAATCACAGGTAACAAAAGCAAAATTAGACAAATGGGACTATGTCAAATTTTAAAAAGTTTTATATATCAAAGGAAACAATCAACAGAGTGAAAAGGCAACCTACAGAATTGGAGAAAATATTTGCAAATCATATATCTGATATGGATTAACATCTAGAACCCATAAAGAACCCCTACAACTCGACAAAAAAAAAAAATCAAATAACCCAATTTAAAAATGGCCAAAGAACTTGAATACACATTTTCCAAAGATGATATACAAATGGCCAACAGTCACAGTGCTCAACATCACTAATCAGCAAAGGAGTGGAAATCAAACCCACAATGTGATATCACTTTACACTCATTAGGATGGCTACTATTAACAAAAAACTCACATAAAATAAATGTTGGCAAAAATGTGGAGAAATTAGAACACTGTACTGTTTGTGGGATTGTAAATGGTGCAACCACTATGGAAAACAGTATGGTGGTTTCACACAAAATTAAAAACAGGACTACCACATGATCTAGCAATTCTACTTCAAATAGACTCAAAATAACTGAAAGCAGGGCCTCAAATTGATATTTGCATACCCATATTTATAGCAAGAGTATTCACAGTAGCCCAGAGGTGGAAGCAACCTAAATGTCATTTGTGAATGAATGTGTAAACAAAATGTGGTATAAACATACAATGGAATATTATTTAGCCCTAAGATGGAAGAATATCCATCACATTTTCCAAAATGGATGAGCCTGAGGACTTTATGCTAAGTGAAATAAGTCAGTTGCCAAAAGACACATACTGTCAGAATCCACTTATGTGAGCTATCTAATGTAGTCAAATTCATAGAAACAGAAAGTAGAATTGAATTGTGGTTACCAAGCGAAGAGGAGGGGGAATGGGGAGTTCGTCGTTTTATGGATATAGACTTTCAGTTTTGCAAGATGAAAGAGTTCTGGAGATCTGTTTCACAACAATGTGAATATACTTGGCATTACTGAACAGCACAATTAAAAGTGGTTAGGACATTAGATTTTATGTTATATGTTTCTTACTACAATTTTTAAAAAGACTGGTACAATGGCAAAAGGCTTGGCAATGACAACACTCAACGAATCTCCTGAGTTATGATGCTCCAATGTGCACTGATTGCCGTCTACA
>RJWJ010035268.1:0-16775 GCA_004363605.1 Indri indri
TTGGATAATGGTGGCAGCAACAGCAGCAATGATAACACCCACACATTGACAGCATGATAAGAAGCAGACACAGGGGACACGTGACCTCATTTGACCCCTGTAGGACCCTGATGGAGGAGGTATCATCCTCCCTATTACAGATGGGGAAAGTGAAGTCCAGGAAGCATAAATAATGAGCCCAAGTTTGCTTTTTTTTTTTTTTTTTTTGAGACAGAGTCTCGCTCTGTCATCTCAGCAATAAACCATCTCTAATTTTTTTCAAGAGCTCCAACTGCTCTCTAGTCCTGCTGAATACATTTTCCATAAGGTAGTGGTTAAGACCAGGGTGAGAGAAACCTGCGTTTAATGTATGACCTTGAGCAAGTGACCTCATTTTTCTAACACTCAATCCGCTTCTGTCAAATGGCCGTACTAGCTTCATAGAATTTTTTCAAGGATTAAATAAGATAATGCGTATAAGGCATTCATAAGTAGTCGATAAATATTGGCAAATAAATATTGATAAATCACTATTAACTGAAACCGGAGAAAAAGGAATGCTCTAGTTCTATAAGAAATGTTTATAGTTGGTGCTTTGGGTAGTTTCATTGATGCCGTAATTTTCGGGCAAGGTGGCATTTTTTATATGTATAATTCTTATAATCATATATTATAAATATTATATCATAATTATATGTCTTCAGAAGCTTCCATCATGAGAAAACAAGAGATTACTAAAAGGAATGTTTGTAAGATACCTCGGAAAGCATGCACCTAGAAGGAACTTCCAGGGCTCACAGCCAGCCAGTTGTCAGTTTTAGGGAAAAAAGTGCCTGGAGTGTTACACTCTCAAGGATGTTCAAGGAATGTGTGAATGGAATTTTCTTTCTTTCTTTTCTTTTCTTTTCTTTTCTTTTCTTTTCTTTTCTTTTCTTTTCTTTTCTTTTCTTTTCTTTTCTTTCTTTCTTTCTTTCTTTCTTTCTTTCTTTCTTTCTTCTTTCTTTTGCTTTCTTTCTTTCCTTTGTTTCTTTCTATCTTTCTTTCTGTCTCTCTCTCTTTCTTTTCTTTCCTTCCTTCCTTCTTTCTCCCTTTCTCTCTTTCTTTATTTTTTTTGAGACAGGGTCTTGCTCTGTCACCCATGCTAGAGTGCAGTGGCCTCGTCATAGCTCACTTTTGGGCTCAAGCTATCCTCTGGCCTCAGCCTCCTGAGTAGCTGGAACTATGGGCATAAACCACTGTGCTGGGCCTTGAAGGAAATTTACCGTGCAGTTTAAAAGGGAGAGCATTTCTTTGGGTGTCCTTTGTAATTCAACACTGCGTCTTTCTCAGTCCACTGTAATTTAAGGCACTTTCCCTGTTATATAACTTCATTCATGTTATTATAATCCTGCTTCTAGTGGAACAGGAGAGTGAACATATAACAGTATATTTAATATTTAGGTTTAATCTTTAAAGGTTGTGAATCTCTAAGTTCTCACCATCTCCTTAGATCTTCACGAGGCATAAGATAAATACCATGTTGACTATCATTTTACAAATGAGAAAACTCAGGCTCAGAAATTTGAAGGCCACTCAGTGAATCCGTGGCCGAGCTGAAAACTAAAATCCCGTGTTTATCCAGCTTTTTCCATAATCTCCCATTTTCTGTCTTGAGTATAGTATCTTTCCATACCTTTGTTGATTAATGAGTTTCCCTTAAACTTAGATGACAAATACACCACTGAAACGCATATTTATCTTCAGTTCTTTCCTGCACAGCATTTGAACTTAAAGAATATTTAGAGAAACCCTAAAATAGAGACCTTTGCGCCAATTGTGGAAGCCGAAGGAGCTCAAAACTCCCGGCTCCTGGTTTTCCAGCGGCTATAGGGTGACTGACCTCAGCCCCTCTGATGCTCTGTCTGGGGATTTTCAATGTGCAAAGAAGCCGTGCAGACTTGAGATATATTTTGGTGGTGGCAGCAGCAGAATTCAGGGTCCACTGCCAACAGTTTCTTAGTGCTTATAACAGTGTCAGTGAATATGAACCTAACCGGACTCTTCCTTTGGGGTAATTTTGGCCACAGTGTGTCTGCTTCCTGTCCCTGCCTGCCTGTTTATTCTGGTCTCGTTGTCCAGCCTTCCTAGTAATTCCATGGAGTCCCCAATATCCATCAACAAATTCTTTTGCTGAAGAACCATGGTAGACATCTGTTATTCGCAAACAGGAAATGTGACCATTGCAACCACATGGAAAAGAAAAGAGGCGTGTTCTTTTCAAATGTTTCAGGACAACTTCTCTTAAACCTTCAAAGGGCCCTGAGCAAGCTGCCATTTCTGGGATTTGCCAAGCCCTTCCAGTAAACAGAGACTTTTAACGAAGACTCTCTGAATGTTTGGATTATTTCTTTTTGCATTAATAAGAAAATGGTCTCTTTTCTTTTAAAATCTTAACGCAGAACTAGCAGGATATCCTTAGTATAGTTCAGAGCCTGAAGTCGCTTTTTATGCAGCAATGTTCTCTTTGTAGCATTCTTGACTCTATCGGGCACCTCTCTGGCCTCATCTGAACGACCCGGTTCCTGCAGTGTGGAGAAGGATTGATTTAAGCCAGATAAATCCAGCTGTCCTGCTTCCTGGCTATGTAACCTTGGGCAAATTGCTCAGTAACGCTGTGTCTCAGTTTCTTCAACTATAAAATATGGATGATGATAATACCCGCCTCCTAAGGCTGTTAAAGTGATTAAATCAGTTCATTCATATAAAGCACTTAGCACAGTTCCCGCCGGTAGGCAATGCCCAGTAAATGTCAGCTATTTACATATTATCGTCACCGCTAATGCACGCTTGCTCCCCTATTTTTTCTTTTATCAAAACCAGCTCCCATAAAAGATCTGATACTGCTTCCTGATTTCACTCTAAATCTGTTTCCCTTACCGGTGTATCCCCAAACGAAGCCTTTTCTCTAATTGTGAAATTCCTGGTGCGGGAATGTGAGACATTCGTAGGAGGTGAGGAGGCATTTTCAGGGGCAGAAGAGTCTCGGTTCTCACTGGACGCAATGAGAACTGCACCTCCACAGGCCAAGGCTGCATATAAATGGAGGGAAATAAAATTCAGGTTTGAATGGCATCTCAAGAGAGGGAAATGGAAGGAAATTATTTTTTATCCTTGAGATAAATAGCCATTTTGTGGAATGCAACAAGTTGCCACTCACCATTCTGAAGACTTGCGATGAATGCGTCCACAGAGATTCACCTTTAACAATGTCCCCGGGGGTGTCAACCCCGTCACTCTTACTTATACAACACTCGCAGTCCGTTCATCTTGCCAACATAAAGAAATGTATTGTTCTCATGCCTAAGCTTGTCGCTTGATTTCAAAACCATCAGATCACAAATAAAGCTCCTCATGTGTTTTTTTCCTGCATGAATCCAAGTGACTCAGATATTTTGTTATTCAACAAGGCTACTACCATGACTCAGGCAAAAGAGCTATTAACATTTCCCGAAGTCTCAAATCTGGAGTCTAAAATGAAGCTAGTAATTTTATAGATTAACTTCTCTCTAAAATGAAAGTATGTGAGTGTCACCTGGTTGTCAAAAATCTTGCTTAAATTTTGGGGGAAAAGTAATGGTTTGGAAAGTGGAGTCAGGTACCTGGTGTACTTGGATCCAAATCCCAACTCCAGAGTTTATCAGCCTCTAGGGCCTGTGGGCAGGTGGCATTACCTCTCCCAGTCTTGGCTTCTTCATTGGTGAAAAGAATACTGTTAATATTACCAATCATGTAAGGTCGCTGTATGGATACCATTTTGCAGCGTTTCTGGCACATGGCAAGCAGGTAGTATAAGGCTCTGTTTCGCTTCCAGCTAGAACGTCATGGCACGGGGAGGGCGTCACACTTAGATGGGGGGACATGATCTCCCTTCCGTAGGAAACCAGGGTTACAGGCAGAAAGAATTCTATGGGAAGCAGTATTTTTTTGGCTCTATTTTATTTTACTTTACTTTTATAGATTTAGGGGGTACAAGTGCAGTTTTGCTACATGGATATATTGTGTAGCGGTGAAGTCTCATTTTAAACTCCACAGTGGATGGTGTCCTGGAGTGAATCCGAAATGCAGGCCGGCTGGAAAGGGTTGCTGGGCGGTCTACTGCTTCAGCGGCCTGGGATTTTGAAAGTTGGAACAAGTTTATCAACACTACTTTATTGGTAAGGACGGCTTTTTATTCTATTCCTGCTCTCTTCTTTTATAGTAAAGATTTTGCTTTTGTTTTGCTAATTTTAGATCTAGGATTCTTTGGTTTCATGTCCTTTCTTAGCAAAGTGAAAAGCTGACAACACTCTGAGAATACTGCTTCCCCCTCCAGATTTTAAAAAATGTACCGGGATGTGGAATGCAAATGTTTGGGAACTACTTATATCTTCATCATGAAATTCTCTCTTTAATCCCCAACTTTAGTATCCTTCCATGTCCCTCTGCTTCCTTAATGGGTATGGCCCAGGAGAGAGAAATAGACCAATTCTTTTTCTCTGATCGGGTAATATGAACTGGGACATTTTAATTAGAGCAATGAAAAAAGGCACAAAAGACTGATTCCAGTTTCTGAAATGACTATCTTCTAGTATTTTATTTACCAATGAACTTTTAAGAAACTGTCATTCATGACGTTTACAAGGTCATGGTCTCTGCAGCGTGCGGAGCTTGTGAAGCACACATGGAGGTGCAAGCCAGGTGCAAGGCAATGACTACAGACCCCACTGCAGAGCCTCCTGGAATCATGGCTCAAGGAAGCCCAGGAAGAAAGACAAGAAGTGAGCGTTAAAAGCCGGATGTGAAAGGCAGCAGAGATGTTTCAAGAGAAATAAGTCACTCATGGAAGCTCTACAAAAGCAGAAGGGATTAAACATGCGTTGGTAAGGTATGTTAAAGGGTCTTGAGGAGCGTGGGAAAAATGGCAGGTGGAGGTGAAAAGGCAGAGAAGTTATTTGGGGTTACATTTTGAGGAGCAGGAAGGTCACAGGAAAAAAACCATCATACGGGTAACAATGGCATCTTGGACGAAGTGGAATTCCTGGGCCCTGTTTCCCCAACCTGTGAGGGGCTGCACATCTGTGCCCCCTTGTCTGGAAGTGGCTTCTATGACTTACCCCACAGGCTGGGCCCTTGGCAACCGTGTTGGCGCAGACAATGCTGGGTCCTGGCCATAGATGAACCTGACCCAAGCTGGCCTGTGCAGGCTTTTACTCCTAAGCGTTGATTTGGGATTTGAGAAACAGCCTGCTCATCCGTGTGAGCTGGTCTTTTGATCAGAAGCTGGGGCAAGATCATCTCTTGCCCTTGAAGCAGCAGAGGAAGGTGGTTTGCAGAGACAAAGAGGATTGAGGTCGCTGAGTAGGGAGCAGAGAAATGCAGCAAAGGCCTGATGTCCTAGCAGTTCTCATTTGCAGTTTTTTTCCAGAGGCCTGGTGGAGACCAAATTTGCACATCCAGTAGCAATTTAGACTCTTTTGGTTGTAAGTGACAGAAACTGGCCTTGGCTATCCTAATCAATAGGGAATTTATTGCATTTGACAAAGGCTTGCAAAAGTGTGGCTGGATGATCAAGCTTGGGATGTGGGAAGGATTCCAAACAGAAAATCACCACTAAAGTATGGCCAGGACCACCAGTGGAGGATACGGCTGTGAAGAATTAAGAGCATCAGACCAAATGAGCTCAGGTCATGTGCTCACCCTCTGGCTGCTGGCAATGGGAAGAGCAAGTTACTGCCCTTTGACTTCCGTACTCTGTACTGGGGTTCTGACTGCTGGCAGGGTGCTCTGGTTACACATCACACTCCAAACTTCGTGGTGTGAAACAACAGCAATCTTTTATTACTGTTATACTTCATCATTCCAAGAGATGACCGTACTCAGTTACATGGTCGTCACTGAGGTTTCTTGCTTAGTTGCAGAGAGTCAGTGGCTGTGGCTAGAGTTATTTTAAGGCTTCCTCACTCATGTTTGGCAGCTGATGCTGGCTGGGAGCTGGGATCTCAGTGGGAGGCCATGGGTTGAAACACTGACTGCCAGGTGCCTGGGCTTCCTTGCAGCATGGAAGGTGGGTACCAAGGGTAAGTGCCCCAGAGAGAACTAGGTAAATTGTGGTGCCTCTTCTAGCCTAGCACGGGAAGTCATCCATCATCACTTTTGCTGCATCCTTTTGGTTAGAGGGGAGTCACTAGGCAAGTTGGTATTCAAAGGAAAGGGAACCAGGCTTTTGATGAGAGGAGTGTCAAAGAATTTGCAGACATGTTTTTAAACCAGAATTCTCTTGACACAAGAGAATCTATCTGATTTCCTCAAAATAGAATCCTTGTTGCTACAGGTTCCATGAGGTCACCATATATTGCTTAATAAATCACCATTCATTGTTTAAGGTAGTTCAAGTTTATTTTAATTTCTTGTAGGGAAAGACACCCAACTGAAACATTGGCCTTCAAGACATTTGAACCCTTGAAAGGAGAGATTTTTAAAAAACCTAAGATACAACCTTCCATGTGACATTTATTAAAATTGGACAACCATGCTTTGGGAAAATAGTTGATACAGATTGTAGCATGATTGACTTGTGATCTCAGATCCAAGCCATAACCCTGCTGGTGAAGATAGGGTTTTCCCTGAAGGAGGCAAAGATTCCTACTGTTAATCATTTTAGGAATAGGCCAATCTCCAGGTAACAAATGAAGACTCGAGAGGCTTGGGAGGTCAGCTGGGCACAGGTCACTGGAACAACCTCTGGTGCTGGAGGTAGAGTTTCCTATTGCCAAGGTGGCAGACCATGGAACAGTCAGGAAATAGGCCTCTTCCGTGGCTCGAGGTCAGGTCTCAGCCTGTTCAATATCTGTAAATTATTCTTTGGTTTAACTTTTCTTTGATTCTCCCATCAGCCAAGATTGTCTCTGATGTCTTATAGGAAATTATTGGCAATTACAGGCTAAAATATACAAGAAAGTACAGTGTGCATTCCGAAATCAGGGTAGTGGTGGTGGTGACAGATATTGGCAAGAGGAGACTGTACCACAGCAAAGGCAGTGATGGGCACAGTGACGAAGGCTGGAGCCGGTGAAACAGAAAGACTCACTCCAGAATACACAATATGGCACCCTGGACAACTCTAGATGTATTTAATAACAGGTGAAAACCGGGGGAGGGAGGATCACACAAACATCCAATACTGAAGCCAATTAACCTCAAACAACAGTAGTTTGGTTTATCTAAAATAAACCCCAACAGAGTGATACTCAATTAAATACCAGTGTGATGTTTCAAGGTTCTTTCTTTCCAATTCTTAAGATTCAAATTGCTTAGGCATTTTTCTTTCTCAAACAGGTGGGTGAATCTAACTTTTTGGTGTCTCAGACATCTGAGTTAGTGCTGGTAGTTAAAAGTTACACTTGACAATCCCTTAGGAAGCTGCCCCTCAGAGACTCACCTGCTTCCCGAAGCCACACCTGACATTCCTCAGCATAGCCAGATTGCCACCCTCGCATTGGGATATGTCGCTGATTCTTCAGTTGGGCCCCAGAGTTTAAGGAGCAGCTCGCATGAAAAATTGTTTATTACTAGAATCAAACTCACTGTAGTGAGCGTGCATGCTATGAAAAGTACCCGGGAAAGGAGACTGCTGGAGGGAACAGCACAAATCCCAGCTTAGACACCAAGCTCTGCGAGAACAGGTACCAGATCTGTCTTGCTTGCCAATGTATGCCTGGAACTGAGCACAGCGAGTGACATGTAGATGGCAGTCAGGGTTGACTTTGCAGGCATGGAACCTGAGCAGTTGCACAGGGTCCTGCACCCAGAAGATCCCTGCGCTTGGTTCAACACTCTGCTGCTGCCATCCTGAAATTCTTAATAATGTTTAGACAAGGGGCCCTGAATTTTCCTTTTGCACTGGGCCTCACAAATTTTGTGGCTGGTGCTAAATGACATTCAATAAATATGTGTTGGATGAAGGAGTGAGTGAATAGGGCCAGGATTATACCTCTACCCTATCCTTAGACTCTGGCTCAAGGTGAGAGCAATATGTTTTTCCTTCACCTGAATCTAAGGTTCATCTCTCTAGCTCTCCTTTGCTGGTTCCAGACCGATCTTTTCCAGCAAGGAATGGCAGTGAGGCCACCCATTTGTTTCAGGGGAAAGCTGTCCTCTACCCACATGTGACTGGTCTGACCCAATTCTGCAAAAGAACAATTCCCTAAGACTTTTCCTGGAAATTCCCCTAAAGGGGACTGTTTGGTCTTAAGTAATCATGTGTAGAAGACATCAGTATTCAAGTCCCAGTTGGGCTTCACCAGATTCAGCCCTATACTTGTCCAATCTTACAAAGAATTCAGTCTCAGAGGATCAATTTGTTGTGTTGATAACTAATTTTAACGATGTTGGACATCTCTGGTGCCTGTCTTATGTCCTCCCGACCTGTCTGTCTGGTCTGGCATTGAGCTGACAAACAGCTATGCCTGGTGCACCCACCACAGCTGTGCCTCACCTCCTGGGGCTTTTCTGCTGGCTACCAGTAGCTCCCACAGCCATTCTGGTGCAAGACCAAACCTGGAAGTGCTAAGGCGTTAACACCCCTGGGGTGACCTTGGCCAAACAAGGATGGGTGGATACATGCTCTCTCTGGGGTGAGGACAATTCTGAGGTATGGGCTGCAGGTCCACAATTTGACTTTACTTAAGTGATTCTGCTATTTCCTTAGGCTGAGTTCCTTACCTGATATTAATATAATAGTTCTCAACTCTGTGTTCCAATCCTTACCATGACAGGAATTATTCTAGATATATCTAATTCCAAGCTTAGCAGCTGTCACTGTCTCTGCTCTTCCTGTTTAATTGAAGAGAGTATAGAAGGAAAACACTTGAGTCAACCTGCTTTCATTTACATTTACGTACAATAGCAACTCACTCTTAATTTTGGTTTTGTGGAAGGATAAGGCTTTGCTGTGTGTTTGGATTTGAATCTGCTAGAGGCACCTTTTATTCTAAAAAACGTAAAGGAGAAAATAGGGATCAATGAGTCTGAAGCTTGCTTTCCAACAAGAGAATATATCTCTCTTATATCTATATCTATGCATACGGTATTAAGCGAATTATCAAAAAGTACATATATTTAGTTAAGCTTAAGTGGGCAAAATAATTTCTTATGACACACATTTATAGATTAAGTGAATAAATGCAATTTCTTACAGCAATCATGTTTTATGAGATTCGTGCTCTTCCCATTAAAGATTTAATTTGTGAGGATTTAAAACATCATAGTTAACTGTTTCATATTCAGGGAGCATTTTGTTCCTCCTCAGAAACTTAAAATAATACTGTGGAAAACCTGTTTAGATTTAATTTTGTTGCCTTTGATGGTTAGACTTTGTGACTGGTGGAATGTGAGAATTATCTGATTTTCCTTTTCTTTATTTAGAAGGGTAATAACATGGTACTCTTTTAAAAAATAATTTTTTGAAATATTATTAAAATCAGATACATTCACTAAAGGAAATTTGAGAAAGTACGAATAAGAAAAAATAATTGGATTTCATGGTGCCACCCAGTGACACCTGCTAAGAACAGTTTTGTATACTTCTTCCCACGTATTCCATCTATGGGTAGATTTTCAATTTTTAGTTAGAATCACAATGTGCAAATTTTATAGCTTGCTTTCATTACTTATTCTCATATCTTGTGGTATTACATATCAATTAAATTAATATTGATTTCTACCTGAATAAAAACATCCATGTTCACTTTCAAAAATTCAGAAAATAGAGAAAATTGTAAAAATAGAAGAAAAAGTCACCTTTAATTCCTGACACCTAGATATGAAATTGCTATTATACATTAACATTTTTATGTATTTGCTTCCTATATTTTCCCAAACATATCCATCTATATCTGTAAAGACTTTTTTTAAAAAACACAATTGAAATTCTAATTTTATATGTTTTCCCATGTCATTACTTTCAAAATTGGCATTGTGATAAATGCATGTTACCGTGGGAATCTCATGGGCCTCTTAAGCTGGTCCCTTTTGTGAAATTCTTAAGGTAGTTCAAACGCCTTACTTTTATAAACACTGCTTTAATAAACACTGTCATATAAGTAGACTGTTTCTGGTTTTAGGTCTATTTTCATAGACTAGATGGCCACAAATAGAATTATTCTTAAAACAATAAAAAATTATATTCACTTTATTAAACTGCTTTCTAAACATTTCTAAGCATTAATCTCTTTTCTGGGTGGCAGCGTATCAGCATTGAGGGTAGGGGCTACTTTTTGATATCCCTCTTTATAGCCTCAGTGCTTGCAAAGTATTTTGCTCAGACAAAAACTAAAGACTCATTAATTATTGCCAATGGATCCCATGATGTGTTCAATCTCATCCTTTCTTTATCACTAAGATAAAGAAAGAACCAGGTTTCTCCAAAGGGATTGGTCATGAAGCCTTTTGAGGTTTTTACAAGCATCAACACGGTGGCTGAGATATCAGCACAGCTTCTCTCTTTTTCTTAACTGTTGTTTTTTCCCCCATTTACATGTGCAATCCCTACCGGCTGATTATAATTTTGCGGTGGCGATGGGGGTTGGTCGTATTGGTCTTGGGGTTGCTGTTGGCTTTGTTGTGGTTTTGATACACCCTCATTCTGTGGCTCCTCATTAAGGTCTGTGTCAATTTTACACCAAGATGTCCTGAGAGCTACTTGGGAAGGCGATATATAAAATAAAAAGCACTGAAAATCAGCACCACTGTGGTTGTAATCGGTGTGTGCCATGGCAACGTAGTAAGGAGGATTTTCTTTTTCCTTAAGAGACAGTTTTACCTCGGTAGCTGTCTATGTTCAGAAGCATCTCACAACCATCTAAAGAATATTGCTGCATTTCGTCTCTCCATTCTTTCCTGATTGTCTTGGCTGAATTTATAACGGCAAAGAATAACTTTTCTTAAATCGATCGACCAATCAACCAATCAATCAATCTCTATAGGGTTCTTGGTGGCAAGCAGTATATCCCCTCTAGCTCGTTCAGCAGCAGGATCTGGATATGGGGATTGGGATGTGCACAGACTGTTTCTGAGGGGGCAGGGGAATCTGCAGAGAAGGCAAACATCTAGGGTTGACATTGAAATCACCTTGCTGGACTTGGCTGGCTGCCATGATCCCAGCACCTCTGGGCCTGGGTCACTGTGGCCAGGGCATTTTGAGCAGGGCCTCTCTTGCTGATGCTTCAGAGAGCTCCAGGTCCCTCTGCCAGGCTGCCCTCATCTCCAGGACTGGTCTCTCCGTGGCTCCTGCCAACACCACCCCCACCCCCCACCCATGCCACTTAGAAAACAAAGTCTAGCACTGGTGAATCTCAGTGGCTTGACCTAAGCCTGCATCCTAGTTTAAATGATGCTAAGAAGTTGAGTTCTGACTTCTATTAATAGCATGGAGAGGTAAAACTCATGACCTGGCAATTTCTGCAAATATAGGGGAAAGTATTCAAAAGACATTTGGTAGTCACAAATACGTAAAATGCCCACTTTGCTGCAAAGCAGGTCCCCTCAGGGGCAGCCTCAGTGTGAAGTGGCTCCTGTCTCAATGCCACGTGCATATTAGGTTCTGAATAAATCTTTATTGAATGGACCACACTAGGAAATTTATATTTTAATTCTGCAACTGCTACTTATAATAAGTGCTAACTCCTTTCTCAACCTCAAAGTTGCTATTAGCATTTACCCTTGAAATAAACAGGTTAGTTTATTTTATTAAGGTCTAAAAACACTGTATACATTGGAAGACTTTTAAAATGTTGTGCTTTTTGCCAGGTAAAACTTAAAACAAAAATTCAAACTAGCATAAGATGATTATATTTTGGCTCCAAGATAGGTTGGTTTCCTTGATTTTGTGTCATCTTGCTTTGCAGAGTGTAGACGGTTCCTGAGGAATTGCAGAGAGTATGTTGGATTCTGGAGTCACAGTGACATCTGGCGGAAAAAGGAAGGTTGCTCTGGCAGTGAGTCCACCTAAAACAAAATGAATGAAATACTTTATGGTCTCGTGTACATTTGTAACTGAATGAATTCATCCACAGCTATGTTGTAGTATATATTACTGCATTACTCCCTAAATGCACATTCATTCATGCATTTATTTACTCATTAGTTAATATTTGTTGAGCACCCACTTCCCTGTTGGTTCCACGATTACAGAAATGAAGAACACAGGCATGGTCTTTTTCCCTTGGTGTTTTCAGTTTAATAGGGAGACAGGGTTCAAAACTAAATGTGCTAGGGAGGGCCATAAAGTTGCCCTTTACAGGGGGCAGGAGGGTACTGCTTTTTTCTGGGTGGTAGATGTGTTTAATGAAAGCTTCTGTCTTTGTGCTGCCACAACAGAATTCCTGAGTCTGGGTAATTTATAAACAACAGAAATTTATTTTTGACAGTTCTGGAGGCTGGGAGGTCCAAGATCAAGGCTAACTAAATGGGCCGGGCCAAGTCAGCACCAGAAGCCACCATCACGCAGAAACACAGGCCCAATGTCACTAAGTCTCTGATTTTACAAGCTCAAGCAAAGCTAAAAATATGATGTTGTGGAGTGAAATCACACTATTTTCAAATATTGGTTCAATTAAATAAAAACACTGTATGGGCCAAATAAAACATATCTTGGATCCAGTCAGTGGGAGGATCCAAGTTTTCGACCTAATGGAAAGGAACGTCTGTTCAAGTGGTCACTGGTGATTTTCCTCCCTGACCTGCAGCCTCAAAATGCTCCCACTTGTACCCCAGACTTCTCCCTTTTGCTGGCCTGAAAAGATGGGCACAGTCCCTAGTTGGATAAAGAACCAGAAACAAAGGTTGGAAATATTCCATATCAGGAAATGAAAAGATGCTAAGCAGAAGACTTGAAAGTCCCCATGCCCTCCGCACTTGCAGAACTGGTTTTCCTGCCAGGAGAGAGATTAGCTCAAAGGACACCAGGTGCTGGGGAGAGGCAGGAGACAGGAATGGTGAGAAACGGAGCCAGGAGAACCTCCGGGGCAAGGGGAAGCCAGGGGCACAGAGAGAGCCAAGTCAATGCCAAGGCTGCGAGCAGTCAGCCCATTGTGTCCTGTCCAGATTTGATGACACTGCCCTGTGCCCCGAGACTCTGCCAGCCCCTTTTTCCTCTGCCTTTGCATGCCCTTGTGTGAAGACCTAATGCTTGGAGGAGCACCAGCCATCACCTTGTGGTGAGGAAGGGACAGCCAAAGATCACAGGGGGCGGTTGAGAGCCACAGCTCCTTTGGGGTGCCGATCAAAGCCCAGCTACCCCCCGCCTCCATAGCACCCATCGGAAGAGACAATGTCCACCCCCAACCCACCCGGCACGCAAGCCACTCTCAGTCAGCCCTTCTGTCCCTGGAGCCAAGCGTTTCCTGTGCAATTTCCTGGCTCGATGACACTGAAGAGGCATCGTGCTAGGTGGGCCCTGGCTGGGGCAGGCTTCTCCGTGTTTCTCAGTGGCACATGTATTAGCATTTGGACCAAACTAATTTTAAATGTCTAAAAGAATCTATTTCAATCACCCCTCGGTATACCACAGTCTGCATTTCCGAGCTGAGTTTACCAGCCTCTGTGTCCGACACCACCCTGGAAGCAGGGGGCACTTAGCTCCCCATGGGGCTGCACTGTGAATGGGAGGTGGGAACCGTCAGGTAATGTCTTCCCCCACACCCCCCCAGCAGACTCCCCTGTGTCATGGTGAACACAGCCTCCTAGAGGACAGTCCCCAGACATGGAGCAACCGGTTGTGCTTGATCCCGAGCTGAGGTCAGCCTGGCGATGCCTCCTCTGACCTGCCTCATTCCCCTTTTCCTCGCTCTTGCAGTAGCTCAGCCTTTGTCTTAAACTTTACTTTAAAAAATCCAGGCTATGACGGTTCTAACCATTATCATTGTTCTCCCCCAGGACACCTTCCAGTTTCTGCACGTCTGAAATGGACGCTGCTGACTCAAGAACCAGCATCCCTGCAGATGGACACAAGTAGCCACGGTGGTAGTTAGTTAGTAGTAACGCTGAGCAGCAAGGAGCCATGGTGGTAGTTAGTTAGTAGTAACACTGAGCAGCAAGGAGCCACGGTGGTAGTTAGTAGTAACACTGAGCAGCAAGGAGCCACTGTGGTAGTTAGTAGTAACGCTGAGCAGCAAGGAACCACGGTGGTAGTTAGTTAGTAGTAACGCTGAGCAGCAAGGAGCCATAGTGGTGGTTAGTAGTAATACTGAGCTGGGGAAGTTCTTTAAGAGGAGTTTTGAAAGATCATACTGTGGGCAGAGGAATTTCAGGGCAATGGGGCCGAATTGAGAAAGTAATGATAGGTAACATCTTCTCAGAGCTTAGAATGTAATTTATTTGTATGCATTATCTCTTCTCCTCTTTGCAACAATCCTATTAGGGAGGTTTTATTATTTTTGTCATCAAAATAATAGTTTTGTGCAACATTGAATCTAGGAAGTGGTGGAGGTATGTTTGGAACCTAGGCAGTCTGGCTCTAGCACGCCCTCTAATGGGTCTTAAACGCTTTACTCACGCAGCAAATCAGGAGATAGGTGTTCTAATCTGCACCGTGAGCGGCCCAATCCAGGATGCATCTGACTCCGCATGACCTGTACTGATGGGTAAAGCCCGGCGCTTTGAGGTGTGGTCTCTGCAGCATGTTTGGCCCAGGGTTCAAACCCAGGCTCTGCTACTTCCTGACTGTTCTAGCCTTGGCCAAGTAACTTTGTCCTGCTAAAACTCCATTTCCTCACCTGTAAAGTGGTTGATAACAGTATCGTGTGGTATGGTGAAAATGAAAACATTTAGCAAAGTGCATGCCACAGAATACATGCTGTTTTATATATTGCTATAGTGATTATTATTATATTGCCAGTGCAACGTAAAGGTTAGCCTAGATAAAGGTTTGAGGTCCCTTCCAGTCCTAAGATCTCCGACTCTGAGAATTGAAGTGCTTCTCCCTCTGACACCCCCACCCCTTGCTACTTTCACTTCCCACAATCGAATTACACTTCTTCAAAACTCAGGCACCCTTGAGGCTCACCTTTCAGCCCAGCCATTTCTTAATGAAAGACTGGAAAAGCCAGAACTTTCTCTGGCCTCGCCATGGTCTGAAACACCCCGGATCGGCCCTGCCTTGCACCCCGGCCCCACTCCATGCTGCTCTGCTCTTTTCTACGCGTCTAGCCAAGCTCTCCCCATCCCCGCCCTCTGTGCCTGGAGTCCTCTGTCCTCCCCTCTCCCCACGCTGACTCCTTCTCGCCCTCTGTCAGCCCAGTGGCCAGCTCCCTTCTGTGCCATCTCAGCACTGCATTTCTTTCCTTCGTGCACTGGGTACCGTTTGTAACAATTTTGCCCTTTTATGTCTACTTCTCCCTCCACTGTTTCTGCAGTGCTTTTAAACGTAGCTCTGGAAGGAATGAGTGCCACTGACGGAGCATCTCTTACGTGCCAGACCCTGTGCAAAGATTTAACCCTAAAAAAACTTCCTTTATTCAACAAATACATCTTAAGCACATGTAAGCTAGACACAGGGAAAACACAATGCCAATGTGAGGGCTTCCAGAGCCAGGAGCTGACTGAGGGACCAGGCGATGCCCATGTGGGGCTACGTGCTTCAGCAGGAAGAGACCAGGGTGCTATGAGGCCCCCTACTCCCACTCAACCAGAGAGGAAATCGGGGCTTTGAGAGAAGAGAAGGCTTGCGTAGAGAGCAGTTCTCAAACTGTGGCCAGTGGACCCCTAGAGTCCCTGAGACTTTTTCAGGAGACCCACAGGGCTCCCTTTTCCAACCACATATTTGTATGAGGATAGATTTTTTCTTATATACAACCAAACAACCTATCTCAAGAGACTGAATACAGAAGTAGGTATGAGCATCTAACCTTCCATTAAGCCAGACTATTTGCAAAACTGTAAATCTATGCCATTCTTCTCAATATTTTTTTTTTTTTTGTCTTGGAAAGTATAGTTACTTTTAATTTAAAATGTTATTTTTTATTACTATGGAATAGGTTCTTAAAATGATTTTAAATGAATTAATACATTTAAAAACTGTTTTAATTTCTAATGCAGTAAGTATAACCCACAGAAACAGAAGTTCTTTGGGGTCCTCAATAATCTTTAAGAGTGTAAAGTGATCCTGAGGCAAAAGAGAAAAAGAAAGAAAATTAAGAATCAGGAGGCGTAAGTGTCACAGACTGTACAGTAATTGTTCAATAATATTGTTGAATAAATTAATATCAGTGTCTCCTCCTTAACACCATCTGAATTACCACGGCACATAAACCTCACACCCTATGTGCCGAGGACATTAGTTCCTTGCCTTTTTTGGAAGGGCAGTTTCTCAGTGTTAAGTTTGTTGGCCGGATAGACTTTTCCCTTCCTGTGAGCCGCGCGCCTCCTGCTGCCCGCGGCTGGAGCCCGCAGCCACTCGCCACACCCCCCTGTTTATGTCGGCTCACGAGGAGTGGCCTGTCCCTTTAATTGGCGTGTACCAAGTCCTTCCAGGTTACATGTCCTCCCTGAGTCTTAGTCGTTGGGAATCATCGGTCAAAGATCCAACAGGAGGGGCTGTGAAGACAGTGCTGTATTTTGGGGGAGAGTCCTGGGCCAACAGAGAGTGAGGGGGGCTCGAGGGAGGAGCGCGCCACTGCGGCCCTCCCCGCCGCGCGCCGTAGTGCAGTCCCAAGATGGCGGCCACCATGAAGAAGGCGGTGAGTGGGGCGCTGGGGCGCGCGATGCTCGGGCGGCGGCCGGGG
>RJWJ010035269.1:0-16746 GCA_004363605.1 Indri indri
TGGTGTTGTCAGTGGTTTTTTTTTTTTTTTTAAAAGCTATCCTAATAGGTGGATAGTGGTGTCATTTTGTGATTTTAATTTGCATTTCCGTAGTGGCTAATAATGCTGAGCATCTTTTTGTGCGCTTGCTTATTTATCCGTGTATCTTTTTTGGTAAAATGGCTGTTCAAATCTTTCATGTATTTTTAACATTTGAGTTGTGTCTTAGTTTGGGCTGCTATAACAGAATACCATAGACTGGGTGGCTTAAACACAGAAACTGATTTTTCAAAGTTCTGGAGGCTGGGAAGTCTGAGATCAGGGTGCCAGCATGGTCAGGTTCTGGTGAGGGCCCTCTTCCTGGTTTGCGCATGGCTGTCTTCTGGCTGTGTTCTCAGGTGGCAGAGAGCAGAAAGAGAGGAAGCAAGCTCTTTAGTATCTCTTGTTTCTTGATAAGAGCACCCATCCCATCATGAGGGCTACACCCTCATAACCTAATTACCTCTTAAAGGCCCCACCTCTTAATGTCATCACATTAGGGATTAGGATTTCAACATATGAATCAGAGCAAGGGGGGACATAAACATTCATTCCATAGCAGGTTGGTTGTTTTCTTATTGAGTTAATTTTTTATTTTGATGTTCATGTTTTTTCAGAATTGGCCAGTGGGTACTCCTTCAATCTGGGTCCTCTATGTCCTTTCAATAGGTTCCTCTTCATGTATTGGATCTTGTTCATGGAGGCTGATGTAATGTAACTCTTTGGGCAGGTTTTGGATTTCCCTTGTTCAGGCTTCACATATAAATCTGCTTTATTTTACTTCATGAGGGACCAATATACTTAAAAATAGGGTAGTCTCAGTTGAGTCATCCGCGATTTAAGGAATCATGAAATGGTTTCATAAAAAATAACACAGATGTCAGGGCTATTCATTCTCAGCTTATCAATTCTGTCACAGGTTGAAATAACTTGATCACCGGGGGTAGTAAGCCTTGATGAAGGCAAGAAATCAGTCTAGATATCTTTTTGTGCTTCAAAATAGTGTGGTAAGAATATTCAATTTTAGTTCTTTGACTTGACACGTTTGGAAAGAACTGCCTTATCTACTAGGGAAGAGGCATGATTCAGGGTGCCTTTTGACAAAACAAGATCTCTATAGTAATTAAAAGTTATTTGGAGTAGGTTGGGCAGCCATTGTTTCTGTAGCAATGCTGCTTGTGTTTTCTTATCTGATGGAGATTTTATTTTGTTTTTGGTGGAGTCAGCATTGCCTGTCACATTTTCCTTCTGACACAGTGTCACGTAAATCTGGGTCTTTATAACCTGCTGCACAGCTTTGTTGTAAAGTAGTTTGAGACAATGTATGTACTAGCACTAGTTTATAAAGTGCTAAACAAGTATTCCTTGGGAGGCTGTATGATATGAAAATAAAAACCTGTTTTGGAGCCACCTTACCTGTCATTTATTAGCTATGACTTTAACTTTCTGAACATCTATGTCAACATTTTTTAAAAGGGAATAATATTATTCACTACACAGAGTATTGCTGAAATTCTTAGCACAGTATGCAACAAATTCTAATTGTTCAATAAATAGTATCTGCTTTTAAAATTTATAACCACAGTTTTAGTGTTTAGTATTTAAACAAGTCAAGAAACATGTGTCTTGTTGCATCTCGTATACATATACTTTTAGAGCAGCATAGAATTTGTTCCAGAAAATGTATATAGTGCAGGGGACTATAAAGTCATAAACAGAAATTACCCATAGTCCCTTTACAGGGAGATTATCACTGCTAACATTTTGGTATATTTTTTTTAATAGACTACTTTTTAACAATTTTAGATTTACAGAAAAATCAGGAGAACGGTATAAGGAATTCCCATGTATGCCATACCTCGTTTCCCCCATTAACATTTTTATGAGCATGATACATTTATTACAATTAACAAATTATTGAGCCCATATTGATACATTATTATTAACTAAAGTCCATAATTTATTCATCTAATGTCCTTTTTTCTTTTCCAAGATCCCATCTAAGGTATCGCGTTACTTAGTTGTCATGTTTCCTTATACTCCTCTTGGCAGTGGCAGTTTCTCAGACTTCCCTTTTTTTTGATGACTTTAGTTTTGAGGAGCACTGGTCAGGTGTTTGATAGGATGCCCTGCTATTGTACTTTGTCTGTTGTTTTTCTCATGATAAAACTGGAGTTATGTGTTAATGGGAGGAAGACCACAGAGGCAAAGTGCCATTTTCATGACATTATTTCAAGGGTGCATACAGTCAACATGATTTATCACTGTTGTTGACCCTGATCACTTGACTGTGGTAGTGTTTGCTCTTTTTTTCCTCCTTTCCTTACTCTTTGGAAGGAAGTTACTGTGCACAGCCCATACCTAAGAGGTAGTGAGTTCTGCTGCTCCTCCTTGAGGGTGGGATATCTACATAAATTATTTGGAATTCTTCTGCATGGATGATTTGTCTCTTAGTGTTTACTAATTATTTCAATCATTTATAGCAGTATGGATGCGTGGATATTTATTTTATACTTTGTGTTATAATCTGGTACTATTTTAGTTATTTTATTGTTAGAATTGTTCTGGCTTTGGCTGTTGGGAGCTCTTTTCATTGTCTCCTGGGCTCCCTTGACATACCGCCATTAGTGTGTTTTATGTGTGTGTGTTTGAGCATTTCTTTACATTCTGGTACTGCAAGGTGTTGCAGACTCATCTTGTATATTTCCTTCCTTAGAATCAGCCATTTTTCCAAGAAGCTCTGGTTTCATTTATTGGAGAATGGTTTTATTTTTTTTTTATTTTTTTTTTTTTGAGACAGAGTCTCACTCTCTTGCCTGGGACGAGTGCGGTGGCGTCAGCCTAGCTCACAGCAACCTCAAACTCCCGGGCTCGAGCGATCCTACTGTCTCAGCCTCCCGAGTAGCTGGGACTACAGGCACGCGCCACCATGCCCGGCTAATTTTTTTCTATATATATTTTTAGCTGTCCAATTAATTTTCTATTTTTGGTAGAGACGGGGTCTCGCTCTTGCTCAGGCTGGTCTCGAACTCCTGAGCTCAGAACGATCCGCCCGCCTAGGCCTCCCAGAGTGCTAGGATTACAGGCGTGAGCCACCGCGCCCGGCCTGGAGGATGGTTTTAGAAACCAATATCTAGGTGCCAGTTATGCTTGCTGCTACCGAGGTGTCATTTCATTTAGTTCATCTCAGCTGACTTTTTACTAACCTACGTATTTATTACACATATATTTATAAATATTTCTATATGTAACGTCTGTATCTACATTAAAATAAGCATGAATTCATACTGATATTTTCAATTTTAAGTCATTACTGCATAGGTCAGTCTAGCTTCTTCCCTGTGGTTATTTGTGAACTACTGTTCTATTACAAACATGAAAGACCTGGCTTCTACCATCTGCCATCCATTTACTTAATTGTTCAGTTCCAGTATATAAGTATAGCAGTATCAGAATTATGAATCTGTACCCGATAAAAAACAACTTTATTAACTACTATGTGCAGTTCCTTTTGTCTTTAGTCTTACAGACTGTACTCATTTCCAGATTTATTTAGGTCAGCACATTTTCTTTCCATCCCCTTTGGTGAGGCTGTTTCAAATATTTGTAATACAGTTAGTCTTGTCATAGTCTATATTCCTTCCTGGGATTACCTGACCCCCTAAATGATTATTTTAAAAATTTGCGTAAGGTTCACTTTTTGTGCTATACATTTCTAGGGTTTTGACAAATGGGTAATGTCTTGTATTCACCGTTACAGAATTATACAGAATAATTTTATTGCCCTAAAAATCCCCTGTGCTTCACCTATTCATCCTGAAACCTAAACTCTTAGCAACCACTAACCATTTTATCGTCTCTATAGTTTTTCCTTAGCTCATTTCTTTTTATAGCTAATTATATTCCATAGTATGGATGTACTACAGTTTGTTTATCCATTCACTTACTGAAAGACATCTTAGTTCCTTCCAGCTTTTGGTGATTATGAATAACATTGTTTTAAACATTCATGTGCAGGTTTATCTATGAACATAGATTTTTAAATCAGTTGGGTAAACACCTAGAAGCATGATTGCTGGATCTTATGGTAAAACTATGTTTAGCTTTGGAGGACACTGCCAAGCTGTCTTCCAAAGTGGCTGCACCATTTTGCATTCCCACCAGCAATGAATGAGAGTTTCTGTTGCTCTGTATTCTTGGCAGTATTTGGTAGTATCAGTTTTTTAGATTTTAGCCATTCTAATAGGTGTGTAGTGGTATATCATTGCTGTTTTCATTTGCAATTTCCTGATGACAAATGAAAACAACAATGATAAACCCAAGATGAGCATCTTTTCATAAGTTTGCCATCTGTATATCTTAGTGAGATGTCTGTTCAGATCTTTGGCCCATTTTTAAATTGGGTTGTTTTCTTATTGTTGAGTTTTAAGACTTCTTGTATATTTTGGATGACAGTCCTTTATTAGATATGTTTTTTACAATTATTTTCTCCCAATCTGTGTCTTGCTTTTAAATATATATGAAAATAATTATGTAGGTGAATTATTTACATGTATTATATATAATTTACTTATAAATGATTATGTAGAGGTGAGATCATACTGTATATATAGTTTTTGTACCTTTTACTCATTAACATTATTTCATAGGCCTTTTCAAAGCCATTAAAAATTCTTAAACATTTAACAATAAAACAATATTCCACTGGTAAATTAAAGAAATAGCCCCAATTCTTCACTCTTCCCTATGTCCATGCCTTTATCATATAACTCATGGTGGGATCAAATATTTAAGGCTTTGCAGGTCCTAACGGTCTCTATTACAACTACTCAAGTCTGCTGTTGTAGCGTGAAAGGGCCATAGACAGGATGTAAATGAAAGGGAGTAGCTGTGTACTAATAAAACTATTTTTTTTTAATTTTTGTTTTTTTATTTTTTATTTCAGGGTATTATTATGGTACAAACATTATGGTTACACTTTATGTCTTTGCCTCACCCAAGTGCGTGTTAAAGGCATGCCCTTCCCCCCTACAGTGCTCCCCGTGTCCTTTATAATAAAACTATTTTAAAAAACAGGTGGCAGGCCTGTTGACCCTGATGTAACTTTTTAGTGCCCTTTTACTTTTACTCTAGCCTTTGGGGATTAGAATGAGGTGGAAGTTCTGAGCCTACCTCTCAAGAGGGCTTGCATGTTTCCCCTTGGGCCTTTTTGATAGCTGTGGGAACATGTTTAATTGAGTCTGTTAGATGAAGAGAGAGAGGGGGTGACACAGAGCCACGTGGCCCCAGTCGCCCTGGCTGAAGCCAGCCAACCCCTGACGCCAGCCAACCCCTAACTGACGCCAGACACATGAGCAATAAACTTGTGTACCCCTGAGGGTTTATGGTTGATACACAGCATCGTCGTGGTGTTAGACAATTCATAGACTGATATACCAACATTTAATTAACCAATCTATGAAGCTGGGCATTTCCAGGTTTTTTGTTTTTCTTTTTTCCTTATTTTACTGTAAAATATCTGTCCATATTTCTTATTATTTTCTCAGACTATATACTTAGGAATGAAATTACTATGTCAAAGAGCATATAAGAGTATAAATTTTTTTCCAGAAAGGTTGTATCTACCATGTGATATAGTTTATGAGAGTGTCCCTTTTATAATCTTACAGTTCTTGATGCATGGCATAGTCTCTCTTTTTCCTTAATGTTTTCTAGGCTCGACATAGGTGAGGACCAGTCTATAGTCATCTGTTGTATTGCTGTAGCAGTTACCGTCTATCCTGCTTGGTTAGTTTGTAAGTTTCCTGAGTTATCATTACTATTTTCTATGTATTTATCTTTCTTTCCAAGTATACTATGTATTTCTTTAGGGTAACACAAATACAGTGCAACGCTTAGATCCTCAAGTATGAATTGCTTGATAAACGTACCATAGATTGAGGTCTGTGGCTGCCCATCATTTCAGACAGATGATACATCTCGTAAACAGATGACATAAACTTATGGTATTGATAAATACAGTACAGTAATATAAATTTTTCCTTATGATTTTTCTAATAATTTTCTTTTCTCTAGCTTACTTTATTGTAAGAATACAGAATATAATACATATAACATACAAAATTGACTATTTATGTTATTGGTAAGGCTTCCCAGTCAACAGGAGGTTATTAGTTAGGCTTTGGGGGATTCAAAAGTTATACATGGATTTTCAACTGTGCAGGGGGTGGGCACTTTTTACTCCTATGTTATTCAAGGATCAACTGTACATTTAAAAAAATTTCTGTGAATCTATTATTTAGGAATAAGAAATTAAAATAAAAGCATTGCCATGTATAATAGCTAACATTAGAGGAAAAGAAATAATTCTTCCTTCGCTATTGTCCAGTGATCCCTTTAAAGAAACTTGAGCAAATATTAACATATTTTATTGAGCAATCTATTCATCATTGACATCTGAGATATTCTTTAGAGAAAAGTTAATGTGGTAAAAACAGTATATATGTGTTTATTCAGTTCCATCTAATGGAGAGTTCCACAAAAGGACCCATTTTTTTTCAGTTATTATTGCTGATGTTAGCAGAAGGGAAGAGGAGGATATTAGGTAACGGAAAAGGTAAGAGAAGATTCTCATTTTCTGTGAGGTTATTATTAGGGAGGTGGCACTTAACAGAGGACTAGCAATTTTCAATTTTGACAATCCAAAAGACTTCTGTGTTAGATTCATTAGGATTGTTCGGAGCTGTGTATGTTCATGATGACATGCTTGTTTGCTGTCAGATGTTTGGGAGTAAGCTGCAGCTCATAAGAGTTGGGAGGAGACTTTCCATCTTGGGGGGAATAAAATCATTGACAGCCCCTAGTTTGGGACTTTAACCTGTTTCATTGATGATGATAACACCAGTGTCCTATACTTTTCTCCATGGTCCTATGATTTGAGAATTTCCAGTGTAAGCAAGAATAAGAGATCTGCTTTAAAAAATATAGAGAATTTTAAAGGTTGTGATATGGCCTTAGTACTTCTTTTAGTATTTCGAAATATTTTATGATGAGAGACAATCTAACATGGGTGATAGGTCTGATAATATCTTTACCTAATCTAGCACTCCCCACTGACTAAACCTTGGAAGGTTTAGCAGCAAATCTGTGGTATGACACATGGAACCGCATATCATTTTACTCCAAGCATATGAATGAATTTATCAAAAAGGAAGGGAGATAGGTTATGTCACTTTTTTGTGTAACTATTTTTTCACATTTTCTTTTGTCTAAGGAATGAGGACACAAAATAAACATAGTTACTTAAAAGATCCACAGACATTATTTAGTGGTGTTTACCATACAGTCACATTTCTTTCTTTTCATATAGCACCATGTGGAAATGTAATTTTACTTTACTTGTGTGTGTGAAAGGAAGTGTAGAATATAGTGAAATGCATGGGCTCAGGAACCAGATGTCCTCCGTTCTAATCCCAGCTCCTACTTAACAGCCGTGGCCCTCAGGCAAGTGCTTGCTTCTCTGTGACTCAGTCTCATCTGTAAAATAGGAATTTCATTGCTTAAAAATATGGAGTCCAGTTTTTCTGAGGTTAATAGACAAGCAGTATTTTTCAGATGGCCTGATATTAAAGGGCTGGAAGTGCAAAAAGAAAGCCTAGTGGGGCTGGAGTCGTGAAAAGGAAGACGAAGGGGGTGATATCCAGAGGTCAGAAACGGCAGATGCCCCTGAGCTGCAGCCTGTAAGTCAACCTGCTGCTTATGGAGGCATTAGAGTCAGGCCTGGACCTGCTGACGAGATGTCACTTAGCCAAAGGGTGCTGCCTCTGCCCCAGCTGCTCATCTGGCGTCACTGCATTCCCACAGCAGCAAGAGTATCTGCCAGCAACTGTCACGCATTTGGAGTCAGAAGCCTTTCTCTTTCTTTGGCCTCCTCAGTTTCCTTCAGTGCCTAATAAGAAGCCACCTGGCAAGACAGCCTGGAAATGTCGTTTGATAGCTCTCAGCCGCGGATGTTCGGAGTAGGGTATAGCAGGGTAGGTGGGCTGAAAAACCACAGGTAAATAAGCTGTGGAAAGACTTCATACATATGTGCATATCTTTTATAGTCAGTAACTGTGGGTGTCTCTAGCAGGGAGAACTCTGGAGCTGGAGCATAGCAGTAGAGGGATGCATTATTTTTACTCCTGGGTTTTTGGGCTTTGTTTTTAAGGCTTTTGGATCCATAGACTTGAATTGATTATTCTCAGTTCATGGCACACCGATTTTGGTCCTTCCAAGTCATCATGCCCATTCCTTTCTCCCATTGTGACCCATGCCATGGATGTCTAACTCCTACACTTCTATATAGATACATTAAAAGATATATAATGTTATTAATGGGTTAAATTTAAATAGTGTTGTGCTAAAATTTTTATTCTTTATTACTTTTTTATACTGAGAGTGTTAGGTTTTTGAGGTGGATCCATGATGCTGTATGTAAATTTGGTTCATTCTTTCTCATTGCATAGTGTTCTACCATATGCATATACCACGTTTTGTCTTACCCGTCTTCCTAGTTGTGGGCCTCTAAGTTGCCTGCAACTGTCTTGCCCAGTGCTGCAATGAACAGCCTCTTCTCTGTTTTCTTGAGGATCTCTTGAGAGTTTCTGGGATACGTATATACCCAGTGTGGTAGGCAGCTCCCAGTGGTCCTGCCTTATATTCCTGCCTTTGTTTAATCTCCTTCCTTTTTAAATTTTTTTAAAATACAACACTTTTTATTGGAACAAAAACGGAGGAAGTTTCCTAAGTCTTACCACATATGAAAGCACATATCAAATGGGTTAAATGCCTAATAATAAGTATACAATAAGTATACAGTATTTCATCTATTTTAAGAAGAACACCTCTTTTTTTTTCTTTTCTTTTCTTTCTTTCTTTTTTTTTTTTTTTGAGACAGAGTCTCATTCTTTTGCCTGGGCTAGAGTGCCGTGGCGTCATCCTAGCTCACAGCAACCTCAGACTCCTGGGCTCAAGCGATCCTTCTGCCTCAGCCTCCCGAGTAGCTGGGACTACAGGCATGCGCCACCATGCCCGGCTAATTTTTTCAATATATTTTTAGTTGTCTGATTAATTTCTTTCTATTTTTAGTAGAGACGGGGTCTCACTCTTGCTCAGGCTGGTTTCGAACTCCTGAGCTCAAACAATCCGCCCGCCTCGGCCTCCCAGAGTGCTAGGATTACAAGTGTGAACCACGGCGCCCGGCCAGAACACTTATTTTTCAAATTCTAACCTTTCTGAGATAAGATGTGTTTTACAATCCAATGGTGTCTTACAATTGCTCATACTGGATTGGCTCTAGTGATTCTCTTCTAACAAATAGAATATGGCAAACGTGATGAGGTGTCACTTGCAAGATTAGTTTACAAAAAGACTGTGACTTCTGTCTTGCTTGCCACTTCTCATTTTCTCTTTTTGGAGCCCTTGCTCTGGAGGAAGCAAGCCACCATTTTGTGAACTGCTCTACTGACGGGTCCGTGTGGCAAAGAACTGATGTCTCAGTAGTTGTAGGTTTAGTTAAAATGGCCAGCAGGTGGCACCGATGCCTGAAAAGTATTTCTGAGAATCAGAAGCATTATTCTCACACTTATGTTAAAATCTGTTAAAATAAAAAATGTATTGACGGTGTAATTAAGGAGATCATTCTGGTTTCCTACTAAGTAGTCCTCAAGAAACACTTTTTAGGCTCCAGGTTGGATGAAGTGTCTTTCCTCTGTGGTCCTGTAGCTGATAACACTTACTGATTGTTCTGTAATTATTTACTTGAGTCTGTTTCTTCCACTGGAGGTAGAGATCAGGACATTTACAGCCTCACTAGGCCCTGAATAGTATGGCTTTTATTTATTTTTCTAGGAAACATTGAGTTATGAGTGAAAGCCAGATTCGGGAAAAGTAAAATGTAGGCTTTCTGATTTAAACATATCTTTTAATGCTTATAAAACCTACAGGTTAGGGAAATAATGGTAATAAACATCTCATTGCTTGAATTTCATACATTGAATTAATAGTAAAAAAAATAGCCAACCTTATCTACCTCATTCACGGGACTGACCTACAAATCCCATTTCCTTTTGGGAAACAGGCATAGAGACACTTACGGCCCTTGAAAAATAAGTTTAGTTATGAATGAATATGTCCAAGGACCATAAATCTAACTTAAAAGCAATAGTCTGGACTCCAAATATGAAACTTTTAAAAAAACATTTATCCTGAATGGCACTAGTGAGACTCAGGCTGTGTCTGCAATCTCTGAGTATACTAGAAAGGTTTCTGTCAGTTCTTTGTCTCTTCTTAGAGATGAAATCTTTTCTGTATTTTTGGTGCATTGAGAGGCTCAGCCAAATATCAGGCTTTCCATCTATGGAAAACGTATTTCCAGAATCTTCTTACTACTGTTCACTTGTGAGGAATACTCAGTATGCATTCACTATTGAAGACACTTTTAAAAGTGATCAATACTAGCATTTCCCAAAGTATGATTAGTAAAGCCATAGTCCTTCACGAAACTATCTGTACTTGGGGAACAAAAGCGTTCTGTCTTTGTTTCTCTTTTGACAGCCTGCATTATCACATTAAAGATTCTCTGAAACCCCCTACTGCAGTGGTTCTCAATGGAGCAGTACAACTCAGTACAACCCCCTAGGGGACAGTGTATAAATTTGTGGTAGTTTTTGTTGTTGCACCCATCATCCGGGAAGCCATGGAAGGATGCTGGGTAGCATGCAGTGCACACCACAGTCACATAAAAGCAAGAGTTGTCCCTCAACCCCTGGGACTTTCACTTGTCCCAATAGTTATGTACTTGAAAAATCTGTATGTAATTAAGCCTAGTGTTAACTCTGTTCTACATCTCAACACAAAGTACTTGAGATTTTATAATAGACACTTGAATGTCTTAGGAATACAATGACTACGTAAATCAAGAGAAGATTATATTAAAAACAATTTTTTTTAAAGATGGGGTGTTGCCATATTGCACACGCTGGAGTGCAGTGGTTATTCACAGGTGCGATCATGGTGCACTGTAGTCTTTTTTTCTTTTTCAATTTTTTTTTTTTTTTGAGACAGAGTCTCACTCTGTTGCCCAGGCTAGAGTGCTGTGGCATCAGCCTAGCTCATAGCAACCTCGAACTCCTGGACTTAAGCGATCCTCCTGCCTCAGCCTCCCAAGTAGCTGGGACTACAGGCATGCACCACCATGCCCAGCTAATTTTTTTCTATATATATTTTTAGTCATCTGGCTAATTTCTTTCTATTTTTTTAGTAGAGATGGGATCTTGCTCTTGCTCAGGCTGGTCTCGAACTCCTGAGCTCAAATGATCTGCTCACGTTGGCCTCCCAGAGTGCCAGGATTACAGGCGTGAGCCACGGCTCCCGGCCAGCACTGTAGTCTTGAACTCCTGGCCTCAAGTGATCCTCCTGCCTCAGCCTTCGGAGTAGCTGGGTGCATTTTGTTTTGTTTGGAGCTTTACCAAAAGTTGTTCATTATTTTAGAAAGGCACATTAAGAGCAAACACCACTGGTTGTCTTCGAGTCACTGATACAGCACCACTGTGTAGCCTGTGTTACAAGCTGTCACATTCCCGATGATTCTCCATATAGATGCAAACATCTAACTACTTGTGTTTTTTTAGTTTTGTCATGCCTAAGCATTTACATATTATGTTGTTGGAATTTTTTATGTAGGACATAGCTATGAATTTTGTTTCAGGTTGGTAAATGAGGTGTTAGAAAGATACATGTTTACAAAAAGTACTTTGGGTCTCTTAGGGCTGGGAACTATTATCCTAAGTAAAGAAATGTGGAGAATTTTCTTAATCCAGCTAAATGTATTTGACAGTAGGACATTTTTATTTGATACCTACTGCCGTGTTTCATTAAGTTATTTGCTGGGCTTTCCATTTGTCCCTCTGATTTTAGTATAAATTTATTACCCATTCAACATGGGGCCAATGCTTCTTTTCAAGCTTGTGCTAATTAATAATAGATACTAGAGCTGGAACTGGGGCAAGGCAAAGCTACAAGTAGAAAAGTGGGTACAGAAGTGTGGCACATATCCCATCTTACAGTGATGAGCATGTTGGTGAACAGAAGTGAGGTACAGTGAGACCAGCCTGGAAACACCGGGACCAGTGGGTGTGCATCAGTGGAGGGCCTGCTGCCCAGGGTTGGGCACTGGGCACTCTCCATACAACCATGAACGGGTTAAGGACTTCAATGGCATCCTTCTTGATTCTTTAAAATAAAGGAATATGTGGAATTTTTAAAAAGTCTCAACTGTGATGAATTGTTGCTACAGTTATCCAAATTGGGATTTTGGACATTTAAAAGCTAGATATAAAGATAATTTGCTTTACATTTCTCTTACTACACGCAAAAGGGAACATACCTTATAAAGAAAAAAGAAATACAGATGAGGATGATTTGTTTCAAACACTACCATAAAACATTTTCATGAAGTATGTAGTAGACATTAAGAAGTTAGGCGCTTTCAATGTCAAACAGTTACAGGAGTTGGTTACCAAAGAAACTGATGGAAGCACCCGACAGATGAAATCTGGAGATGGCTAAGTAAAATTCGTGGATTGCAGAGGTTTCCCCAGTGACCATACTCCACCAGGATTAGAAAACCACAGGATTGGGACTCAGCCTTCTTGGGCTTGCCTCCTGCTTTGCTATGAAACCTGGGAATGCACTTAACCTCTCTGCCTTACCTGTCTTACCTGTCTCAACAGGGATTATGAACATCATATACAACGATGAATGGTAAAATATATTGAAAATGGGAACTTCCGTATGGTTTTGTTGTAGTTACTAATTAATTCTGGTTCATAATGCAAAGAGTTTAAATGAGATTCATTTTTTCTTAGTAAATGGATTCTTTCCTCTGTTATGACAATATTCTATTAATAATATTTATTTAATTAACCAAAACATCATCATTTGTCCACAGATGAATGGTAAATAACTGCTGCTGCTGGAACCCAGGCAACCCGATTCACAGCCTGGGGTGCTTCCTCAGGGTCTTCAGATCACCTGAATTCAGTGCTGCTTGGGGCCTCACTTCCTCTTTGATTTTGCATAGCTAGTCTCTTGTTCAGTTTCTCTTCAAAACAGTCAAGAGAGATGACCTGACTTTAGTATCTTCCCATAGCTTCCTCATTAGCTGTGGATTTTTTCTTACTATATGGCATCAGCATCTGGGTCCCAGCCTATATCCTATAGATTGTACAGGTGGCTGCAGATAAGAGGATGTCCCCTACGTTATGTCAACACTCATGTGTGCAGACCAGCCTGAATTTCCAGGGAAGCTCTGTACCCTGGTGGCCTCAGGAGCTGGGGAAGTTGCCACAGGAGATCCCTGCCTGGAGTGACCACAGAAAACCAGCTATACTCTAGAGACTCAAGTGGTTCCAGGCCCTTTCTGAGGCACCAGACCTCTCCATTCTGGGTTCTGACTCACATAGTCAGTCTTAGATCCCCAGGGCCTACCCAGGACAGCCCAGAACTCCTTGAGGGAGCCCTAGAACTGAGCAGTGAGTGCCCAGAGGCATCTTCCAGGCTGAGCTGCATAAGCCATTAGCAGGCCCTGGGGAAAAGCTGCAATTATCATAAGCCATCTGCTCCTCACCTGTGTCCCTGGGGTTCTTCTGGGGCATCTCTGGTGTATGGTGGAGCTTCCGTGATAGAGGACTGTTGTCAGCAATTAGCTCTACCTGCCAGAGGGGCACTAGCAGCTCTTTTTCTGAGGCTGAGGCTGTCCGTCATAGAGTTCTTATTGTGAAGTCAATTTCATTCTCATCTCTTTAAGTTCCCTTGAAATACTGCTTCCTATTTTAAGGCCCAGTGCAAATGTCACTATGTTTTTCCTTTAGGCTCCCAACTTGAACAGAATAAATTACTCCATACAGTGCTATCTGTGTGCCATAGCATTTTTATCCATATCTCTAGTGAAACTTAACACACAAGCATCTAAAATGTGTCTGCCTATGTGAATAATACGTGTTTTTTGACTTAATTCCCTCAAAGGACAGTAAGATGGAGATCCAAGACAGAACTACTGTATTCCTAGTTAATTATTTCAAAAAATTTATTGAGAACCTACCAACATGTTAGACACTGGCATGCCCCAAAGATGCAATTATGAATAAGACACACATAGTTCTTATCTTCAAGGTGCTTATAGTATTTTCCACTTTCATGCCTTGGTTCTTCAATTCATTTATGCTGTCCCTGACAAATCCAGTGTTGCTTCAGGAGATGTTGAGCTGAGCCAGATCCTTCTTCCTCGCTTACTCAAGAGGTGAACGAACACCCATGGAAATGTGCGGCTGGTAGTGATGGCAGAAGCAGCAGATAGAATGGCAGAACTGTGCTCTGCTTCTGCCATACTCAAGATGATTGTAGCATATCCAATTTCCCCAGTTCTCCTAAAGGGAAACCCTAGATGAGCTCCTAGATGGTGGCCTTGTGCATCTGGCTAATGACAGGTTGGGTCCTCAGAACCTAGGCTTGATCTCTTTGGGTAGGTACCCGGGATGGTTAGAGTCAAGGGGTAATGGGAGCTCAAAGCACAGAAGCCAAGTCCATTTGAGATCCAATGGGATGGACAATGAGGGACGAGCTTCCAAGTTTAGAGGCAATATTGGACAGGGATGAAGCTTGGAGTTGTAGGAATGAAGTTGGAGGTTAAGAATTAGGTAGTTATTGGCTTCAAGAATTTTGTAGTGAAAAGATCTGGGATATCCAGAGTTCTCTGTTCTTGAATTGCTTGGCTTGCTTAAAGATACAGGGCGGGGCCCAGACACTGGTTCCTAGTTCCTGTGGATTCAAAAAAAGAATCCTAAAATGTAGTCCCTGCCCTTTAAGGAACCTAGAGCCTAGCTGTGAGAGAACAATCATGTTTAAAAAAAAGAATGGATTAAGATGAGATTGAATTTAATCAAAGACTAGAGGACTAGATAAAGGCACAGGTGGAAAAGGTTGGGTCAGTGTGAGACAAAGGCTTGGAAGGCTTTTTGGGCCTCAGGGCACAGGCAAGATTCAGAGATCCTAGCTCATTCGCAACCAGTATTGCCTGTCACGCAGTCCCCTCCCATGCCAGAAACCACAGTGAAGTCTGTGCTCAGGCCACAATTAACATGAACAAAGGTTAAGGACAACAATAGAATGCTCAGTAGAATGCAGCCTTGGCCTTAGTCAATTCAACTTTCTCCCTCAGAATACCTTGGGAAGAAATCTCATTTATCATGGAAATATTCTCAGCTCTCATACTTGAACATGGGAAAGCCAAGAGCTCCCCAAGCCCCATTGTATGGCAAAGCAGTGGTAGACAGAAATGGCCGCTGCAGATGCAAGGTTGGCATTTCGCTACATTTGGATGGCACAAGTGGATTGGCCTTTGGGACTGGGCAAGTTTCCCGGCTCCACCTGGGGCCTGACTCAGCGGCCCTGCCTCCAGTGCCCTTTCTGTGGCATGTTTTCTGTTCTGCTAGGTTACCTTGCACTGCTTGAATAGATGACTTCTCACCACTGAGACCTGTGCAGGCACGCAGCTCTCGGCACTCAATGGGAGCCCCATGTCTCCTGGTGTCTCTCCCCAGAGCAAATACCTCCCCAGGTTCTGCACATTTCATACTTGCATTTGTGTTAGGAAGCATGGAATTTTGAGTTTCTCCAAGGCATGGAGTAAAATGTTCTCATCAGTAACTGACTCTTCCTGTTTTTGTTTTGCCATAGGAGAGAGCTGGATAATAGAACCTGTGATTTATTTGGACCAGCTGCATTAAGAATTGACAGTGACGATTTGATTCCAGCAATGCTTTACCTCTTCCTCTGCATTTTGGCTATTCCTTCTAGCTGTGCCCCTGCCATAGTGACTGTGAATCACTAATCCCTTGAAGAGCATAAAACAGTATACATCAGCTAAAATCTCAGTGCAATTACCTTTATCACCACAAAATTTTGTAAGACTTTCAAAGCGTTTTCTGAATTTTTACCAGAAGGTCAAAAAGTCTAGACGACTTACTGGTTCACCTTTTAACTGATTGACTGACTTACCCTTAAACAGGTGTTTTGGGGAGACCCTGCAATTGTCTGTAAAGTGATGAGTTTGTCGATTGATTCATTCATTCATTCAGCATGTTAATTGGGTGTCTACTCTATCATGCTCTGTTCTAGCTATTGGGACAGAGCAGTGAATAAAACAGAAACCTGCTCTCATTTAGTGGAGCAAGATAAAAATCAAAGGATATAGAGTAATCGGTTATTTGAGCATGAGAAGTGCTGTGGACAAAAATAAATCAGGGAAGGGGGTGTAGGCTGCTAGTTTGGGCAAGAAAATAGGGAAAACATTTCAGTTTTAAATATTGTCATCTGGGAAGGCCTTACTGAGAAAGTGACATTAGAGCTGTCAACCTAAATAACAAACAGAGAGAGGCTCTCTAAAAGAAGATGGTATTTATTCAGGAATAGGGCACTGCAATGTGAATTTGCCTGCCATGGTAAACTGTGTGCACATTCAGGGAGGTAAAGGAAGACAAAAGTTTCCAAAGGAAAAATGAAGAGGATTACATAATTGTTTTGAGATAAATTATCCTTGGGTACAAAGGTCAATAACAAGAGTGACACCAGTCTGAGGTTGGACAGGCAGTTGCTAAGCAGATACTTCCTTGCAGAAGTATTTTTTGT
>RJWJ010035270.1:0-17120 GCA_004363605.1 Indri indri
ATTGCTGACCTAGATTATCCTTAAAGGATTTTAGCAACTCTAAAATCCCATAAATTATTCTAGATGGAGCCAGTGCATCACTTCCCTATAAGACATGTATTTGGACTGAGTGATCAGAGTTCTTAGATGGTTTGATCTTATAAGAACCATGCCCTTTTCTAATTCTTTAATCAGCATACACATTAGTGAGGTTACTCACCATGATCAAGGAGGTTATTAGCATCCCGTTGTTTCAAGTTTTGTCATAGCATTTCATAAGAATAAGAAATTCAGCAGCTCCCCTTTTCTCTACTCAAGTAATAATCACACTTCCAGCTGCTTTCTATTTATTTCTATGTTAAAATATCATAAATAACATGTAGTCTAAGCTCTAGTTCCTTTTCTTTATGTACTTTATTTTCAATTATTTTTAAAACAATTGATTACAGATTATTTCAAGTGTGTTGAATTTTTGCTAAAAGTGGTCTTATTAATGATGTAGAACATGTATATCACATGGGAGAAAAGATTTCTCTGGCCCAATTGAAAATTCTTCTTTCTGGCGTGTTTCTTGGCATGTCAATGAATAGTGAACAGGAAGGAACAACTGGTGTCTACTAGCATCAATGACAAGGAAGTGTTGGCTTCCTGAAATATATGGTCTAAGATTTCCTTACGTTGATGTCAATATGTTGATTTTATTTTGCCCTCCCCCACATTTCTCTCTTTCTCCTACACACACACACATGCACTCACATACACACAGGCAGAGAGAAACAGCCATTTTGATCAACTAATTCATGATATCATGATTAGAGACCATGTAGATCCGTATAATTTTTAAAAATTGCTTGAGAAACATTGAAATTATGCGGTTTTTATTTATTATTAACAATATGTTAAATTCCATTGATCATAAAGAAGTTTCATTTTAGAAAATAGACTATCTTCATCAAGCATTTTTAAATATATGCCCCACTTTTTGGCTACTTTAAAAAATTACTGTTTAAAGACATAGACTTTGATTAGGCTGTGCCTTTATTTAAAACAAGATTCTTCGTGCTTTCCATTTCCTCAAACTTTTTTTCTGTGGAGTCACACATGTTAGTTTAAAGTAATGATGATCATGATGGTCATGATGATAAGTAACCTTTGCATTTTACCACAAGAAAAAAGTCCCTCAGAAGTGTTCAAATTACTAATAAAGGCAATATAGAAGAAGAGACTCATTTAAAAGTTATTTTAGACCCACTTTGGAACTTAAAAGACAGTTAACAAATCTTAACTAGTAACCTATCCCATGGAAGACACAAAGGTGATGATAATACTGATGCTGGTGCTACTGGGCCAGTGTCTACTTATTGAGAACCACTGCTTCATGTTTATTTCTTCTCTTCTCTTACCTTTATGTTTTTCAAGAGCTGTATTGAATTTATGGGAAATCTTTAATCATGCTATGTTTTTATTTGTTGTTTGTTTTGTTTTGTTTTGTTTTCTACCAAACCTCCTCATAGGCTGCTTGTCCTACCTGGGGCATCATTTTCACCCCATCCCTGTTTTATCACCTCTCTTTCTTCACCCACCCTTCACTCCTTCAGTTTTTCCTGATCCTTCAGTAGTGAATGTGCTGTCCCTCTCATATATATCCCAACAGGAAATTTTACCTTTTTAATTTTAGCATGTGTGTGGTGTTAAGATTACTTCTCTCTTGCCTCAAACAGATTGCAAATTCCATCAGGACTAGGATCTGTGTTGGTCATCATCCAATGCCTGGTACTTACATTTGAGATCAGTACATACTTATTGAATAATTGCTTAAAAATTTAAATTTACTCTTAGTGAGTAGTCTTACCTTAAAATGTTACTATGTATTTCTTATAATTTATGTTAGGCCCTGGATTTTAGAGATGATTTTCAAATTTTATTGCTGACCTAATGCATTGAGCAAATACGGTTTTTCAGCCATGATTTTATGCATACACTACTTCCTCTTAATTCTTAGAGCCATTTTTGTTTCATTCCTTATTACACAAACACCAAAGAAAAATCACGAGGAAGTATTTCAATATGTATTTAGAAAAAATTGTACTACTTTTGGATTTGTATATTATTGTATAACATTTTTCAAACGGGTGGTCCCAGTCATTTATTTGAAAACTGCAAATGTGTATTAGAGTTATTTTATTCAGGTGTTGTTATGAAATGAGCCACCAAAAAGATACATGTTGTAGTCCAGAAAAGGTATCTAAATCAATGTAAAATTCTTAGAACTGAAGGAAAATATTCCTAAAGAAATAGAAAAATCACAATATCTTACTGAATTGGAAACTGGATAGCTGCCATTTTGGAAAAGCTTTTTTTGTTTGTAAACAATAAATCCAGTGTTACCTCAAGTGTAGGGGAGTAATTGAATTGTAAATTATATAAAAATTTGTTTATTATAAAAAACTTACATGGGGGAAATTTGAGTTTGAAGGAGAGAAGACTGGCCAGACCTTATTCAGTTTAGAAATTTTGCCAATAAGAAAAATAAAGACAAGGGAGATTGAATCATTTACTCTAAACCACAAAGCTATTTATTTAATGACACAGCTGGGAAAAGACTACAACTTTCTTTAATTCAGAATTATAATTAGTTTTTTATTAAAATGCATCTCACTTGCTTTACTATGCTTCTGAAGTATGATGATACTAGTGACTTAATAATTCATCTTCTCTAAATAAATGCATGCAGCTTAATTTGAATAGTTATAGGTGAAATAGGATTAGAATACCCTCATTAGTTAGAGATTTAAATGTAATTTGTGTCTAATAAGCAAGAAAACTAAACGTGTAAGGAAACTAATTAGGCTCTTCGTTCGGTAGTTGCTAAGTCTAGAATACATGACATCGTACTCTATTATACGAGTCTTGTACTGTCCTATACAACTCCATACACTGAGTAGGTGAGCTAAGAAAATATATTTATATGTGCTTAATATTTCAGGGTATAAGTTTACTTTTTTTATTTACAAAATGGAGGCATTGGACTATCTGCCCTTTAAGATTTCATGTGATTTTTAAAACTCGTCTAATAGTTACATCTGATTTTAAATAAAATACGATTCTGTGACAAAGCAGAGAATGCTAAATGCTAAATGATTATACTGTATATTGGGGTAGTAGAATTTTAGGGGAGCTGATTATTTTCAGCACTTGCCTCCTTGCCATTGGTCTCTACTTCTAGGACCATGCTTCATATTCTCAGGGTTATAAACTTTAGTAAGAAAACAAGATAATACAATGCAAAAACCTCAACCAACTTCCTAAAAAGATACACAAGAACATCAAATAAAAAAGTAATCAGATCAACACTGAAAGCTAAGAAAATAATAAACTGCATTGGCAGATCTACTTATATTTTCATATTTCTTAAGTCAGAGAGGCAGACTGAAGTCCCTATGTTTTCATAGGTCCTCAAACTCCAATAAATATATGACCTTCCCCAGTAACTTTCTAACCATATTTCTTTTTGGGGTGCCACTGGGGTATGCCTAAGAGTTTCAAAAACTCAATCTCCTCTTCTTTCAGTTACCCAATCTCTACAAAGTGTCCTTGTGGAGCCCTTGCTATCTTGCATAATTATAACATTATATAAAGCTTGATATTTTATGAGATAAGTCATCCACATTCATCAACTTCAAAATTGACTTTGCTATTCTTAATAACTTGTTCTTCAGTTTAATTTTATGAAAAACATCTCAGTGTCTCCTGAGATGATTATTAAAACTACATTTAATTTGTACATTATTATGGAGAAAATTGGCTAAGATATTGTATCCTTCCATTTATGAACATGATTTAATTCTACCCTTAGATCCTCTCTGTTTATTTCATTAGAAGCTTATAACTTTCTCCGTGAAGATCTTTCACATTTCAATTTAATTATTCAGTATTTTCATTTATTGTTCCCATAGCATATAAACTCTTTTTTTTTATTATGGTAAAATATACACGACAAAAATTTGACCATTTTAACTATTTTTAAGTGTACATTAAGTGGCATTAAATATATTCACATTTTTGTGTAACTATCACCACTATCTCTAGAACTTTTTCATAATCTTAAACTAAACTCTATTTTTTAAAAGTTAGATTTCCTAATCGATTTTTTGCTACAATAAAGGATAATTATTAATTTTGTATAGTTATCTTATATGTAGAAAACTGTCAGGAGTTTATCACTTATTCAAATAGTTTATCTCTAAATTCCTTTGAATTTGCCACATGGAAATCATGTTGTCATCAAACACTTGCTATGCTGTTCCCTAAATATTTTTATATAATGTAACTGCTCGTATTCTATATTGCTTTCTCTTTCTATTCTTAATCTTAAGTATTCTCTTCTCTCTTAAATTTTACTAACTTTCTATTCAGCTTTGTCTAATTAACCAGTTAACTCAGTTTTTGAGAATTTAATTTCTAGATTTTTATTTTTTTCCAAATTTACCTGTTCTTTTGTTCATGGTGCTGGTTCTCTCAATTTGACTTCTCTTATGCATATGTTCCTTTAATAGTTTTAAATAATTCTTACATTACTTTAAAATTGTTCCTCTATTTTAGTTTTTCTGGGTGCTAACCTTCACATATGTTGTGCTTGTTTTCTTTTCTTCATGGTGAAATGCTTGACATTAAATTATTTATTTATTTTTGCCGTTAGCTCGTCTTCAACTGTCCCCCATCCCACCCTATAGTCATCCCATAAATAATGTCAATTTGTAGGAAATGATTTCAAGTTTTTTCCTAGCAGATGCTCTATATATTTCAAGAAAAAGCGACTCTTTCTTCCCTATTTACTGGCTTTGAGATATCTAAACAAAGGGAATGCAACAGATTTGGCTTTCACACAAGAACCTGCTAGAGGCAATAGCTTTTTCTATACCACAAGCTCAATTTACAGACAAGCTTCTCTTTCTGTCTTGAGCTGGAATTGGGCTCCTTTTCATCCTCCTTTTCATTCCCAGAGAGGGAAGCTTCCCCGGCTTTCTACGTTATGCAGATACCTTGGTTTCAGATTCTTATTTTACTTCGATCCAAGGAAAAACCCTTCTGCCACTTACCATGTGACAACCCAGAGCTCCACCCATTATGTCCTGTTTCTGGTCCTCCTTCTCCCAGACTGCACCATCATCGTGATGCTAAATTCACTCTTAATATTAGACATTGACACATTTCTTTTTTTTAATGTTTATTATTTCCTTCTATGTTTAATTTTTTTCTGTTATATTTGGTACAGAATTTCTATGAGTAGAAGGAATGTTACTACTGTTATTACATTTGTGGTTTTGCTGGCTCAGAAAAAAATTAAATGGTAAATATTGTATGGAAATTTTAGTTAAAAGAGGAAAATGGTCATCGTATCATGACAACATAAGGATCGAGACCAGGTAGTTCTTTAGAAGTTAGAAGTATCAACTTCATAATTACTGTGTGGGTCTCTGTGAGATAAAACAAAGAGATTAAAAACAAGGTTCAGAAATCAGTCAAGCTGTGGTGAAATAGGGGTTGCTTATTGGTATGGACTGAATTTTGTGTCACTCCCCAAAATTCAGATGTTGAAGCCCTAACCCCCAAGATGATAGTATTAGAAGGTGAGGGTCTTGGAGAGGTAATTAGATTTAAGATGAGATCATGAGGATGGGGCTCCGTGATAGGATTAATATCCTTATAAGAAGAGGAGGAGACCAGAACTCTCTGCCCCCACCATGTAAGGATACAATGAGAAGGCAGCTATCTAGAAACTAGAAGGAGGGCCCTCACCAAGAACCCGACCATGCTGGCACCCTGATCTCAGACTTTTAGCCTCAGAACTGTGAGAAATAAGTATCTGCTGTTCGGGCCACCCAACCTATGGCATTTTTTTTATGGCAGGCTGAGCTAAAACACATATTTTCAAACATATTGTCTTAATCTGAAGATGGAGACAGATTCCCATGAGCCAATCGATTCTCACAAGACTCTATGTCTGGCTCTTCTCTATTAGGGAAAAATTCTCCTACATATCCTCACATGGAATTTTAACTATGTAACCAAAGTCCACAAATACACCTGAACTTACAGTAGTTAACTTTCTAACTCTACATTTTATCAATTTGCTTTGGTGGAACTTGCTTTACAATGGACTGTGTTGTTAACTTTTTTGGCCTTTCATAGATTATAACATTGTGAACCACATAAACAGTATCACATCCCTTAGGATTTCTTATAACTTTACTGCTTGATAGTACAATCATCTAGTGAGAATACAGACCACAATTTTCACATGTGTTTTTTCCTTAACTCAAGTCCTAAGAACAGTTCCTGAAATTCATGAATCTTAAAATTGGAGTATAATCACATTTTAATGAAAAGATAAATGCTGCAGGAAATCAAGAAGTCATCAATTCTAACCATGTCATTTTAGAGTCAATCTTTTTATTTATGTTTATTCTGCTGCTGGCCAAATTGAATACCGTTATTCCCTTGCTTTTAAAAGCAAGAAGTCCAAAAGTAATGTGACAAAATACAATAATTTAGTTTACTTCCATTCTGCTTCTGTACTAGACTTTGTAGAATACATTTTTATTTTTGAGTTGTAAAAACATCTTCCAAAACACAAAATATCGGGGAGGTAGATAGTATAGACAGGTCAAGAAGTGGTAATTTAATCACACAGTCAATTACTGAGCTATTCATTATTGAAGGCAGATACAGGATTCTTTTGTATCCTCTCTGTGAGTTTTCTTAAATGAAGGATGTTCTCTAAACTGTAACTTAATTATTTCAATACACTTTAATAGATTTCAGAATTCATTTGAAAACACGGTCGGTCATAGTTGAGCCTCTCCCCAGATTTCTTTTAGTTTTTATCTATGGATTATGAAAATGAATTTGGGCAGGTCATATCTGTCCTCCCATTGTGCTCCAGAGAAAGACTAACAAATGGTTCTTCCCTGGCCTGCCAACTTGCAGAAACGAAAATGCCTCAACCAGATGGAGCTCTGTGGATAAAAAATGCTGGATGTGTCTTGCATTTCCATTTGGGGGAAATAGTTATAGCTTTGGGAATTAGAGACGTGGTCACTTACTGTAATTTGAACTTTAAAGGCATCACCTCAAGTTTCTTTTTCTTTCATATGAAAGTCATAGTTTTCCAGTAGTAAGAGTAAAGTTTATATCCTCTCAGGCTTTCTGCAAGTAGCAGCATAAAGTCTTATGCCCTGAAGAGTCCATGAGAGTCATATTTTCTCTGCTTTTGTTTCTGGTGCCCCTGTGCATCCAAACCTTTCCATGTAAAGATACTCAGAGAAAAAAAAAAAAATTCTAAAATCCTGTGAATGCAGTGGATAGAGGAGCCTGCTCATGGCCAGATGTTTCAGAATCACAGCTCTGATTCTACAGATCCAGGCCAGCTGCCCTGATGGCTGAGGAGAATCGATAAATGGATACCTGTGATCCGTACGCCACGACACGAGTGGTTGAGAAACCGTGCTACGCAAGACCGTACCCATCACTTCACATACGTAAAAGGATATGTTTTCAGACTATCCCAGCATTATCAATTCATTACACACTAAGTTAGCGTGCACTGTTGTACCCTGGAAAGTGAGGGCCATGGGACAGCACATGTTGTGTTCTGCCACCCAGATCTCCCTCAGGGCCACCCACTCATTTCCCCAGCTCACAGGGAATTGTCCTTGGCAGAAGGGAGCTAGCTGGCTCACTCGTATGGCTCAGCCGCTCCTTCTCTGAAGGCAGCTCAAATCCAGCATTTGTTCTACAAGGGAGGAGGCTATAATTCCATGACGTGGGTCAACTCTGAAGAGTCGTCCTAGCTCCAGAACTCTCTGAGGGATCGACCGAGGTCTGTGTCATAACTGCAGCCTGGTGCAGCTTCTCCCTCTGCCACATCCTACTTCCTGCATCCTCTTAGAGTACTTGTTACAGAAAGGACTTCTTAACAGGTCTTCTGCATACAAATATGCCTCAGTGTCTGTCTCTCGAGAAATAGATCTAAGACAGGAACAAAGACAAATAAGTCTTAAAGCACCTACCTTCGAGGATCTCAGAATCCAGAATCCATTTGCATGTAAACCAGCAAATATTATTATTGTGAAGGATGCCACAGCATACGCATAAACAGAATGCACTGAAGCACAAAAGAGAGGGTGATCAATAATTCCTAAGGAAGAGATGGTAGGAAAGCAGGGGCTCAGGCAGCCTAACACAGCTCCATTCCCTGTGGCGTCTTGCTCACTAGCCCTAGGATGGCACTGCTTGCTAAATAGCTTATGGAATTTATCATATTGGGGTAGTCTTAAAATTTATCATTTTATTGTTTATTATTTTAATCATCATATCGTTTTAAAGGAAAGGCTAACAACAAATGTTGTTAGTGGTGGTTTTTAAATGATACGTAGAATTTCAACAGACAGATGGTAATAATAGGACATTTCAGGCAGAGAGAATAACATTTTAAAAACTACAGACAGGTGTATTTCCACGGAGGACAAGTGGTTTGCTGTGACTCCAGCAAGGAGGAGACAAACCCGGCATGGACGTCAAGGGCTGGATTGCAAATGTTGGCCTGCGGCCTCAATTTACAAGCCGAGAGTTGTTGTTATCATTTTTCTTCACAAACATTTAAAAATATATAATGAGTGACTTACTGTATTAGTTAAGGTCATTTGTTGTTTTTGTTTGTTTTTGCAGCAGAAACCTGGAGTTCTCAAAATAAACTGGCTTGATGAGACTGAAACATTTCTTTCCCATTAGCAGTTCAAGGTTAGTTGTACAGACTAGCACGAGGACTTGCTTTCAGGGCTACAACTTCTTTCAGTCCTGCAGTTCTGCCGTCTCCTAAATGATATACTGGGAGTTGGGACATTGCTTGATCTGTGACCGGGCACAGGGAAGATCCAATGGAGCAAGAACAAGAATTTGGTTCATGTTTTAAAGTCAAGCCTGAAGTGTCACTTCTATCTACTGACATGACCCAGTCATGTGGCAAATCTATTTGTCAGGGGCCTAGACGCTGGATGGCCATGAGCTTAATAAGTTGAAAGAGAAGAGACAAAACAACACTGAGCAACCGTCCAAGGATTCCATCATAATTGCCAATGTTTTAATAACTTGGAGATTTCTCATCTAAGGAAGATTTCTCTCCTGTATTGGAAAATTGGGTCTGTATTTTTATATGGCAATAATCAGCTGGCTCTTCGTACAGTTGTCAACCACAGTAGACTCAGCTCTTGGTTTAATACGTGCATAAATAAAGAAAAAAGTACATAAGCTAAGAAAACCTTTTACATGCTTAAGACAATATATGAATCTTCTGAAAAAAATCCAGTGTGAAATTTATTAATAAAATATATTGTAATCAAAATTGTGATGAATAGAGAAATTATCTTCGATAAAACCTTATGAGTTAAAAAAAGACTAGCATTCTAAACATGTGTTTTACAATGTAATTATGTATTCAGTAAAAACATACGAAGTAATAAAAGCAGTAAAAATACATTTTTTTTAACTGATGGAGCATTTAATGAGTATTTATTTACTGTCAAAGAAATTAAATATCCTGAGCAGAAACAAGCATTTAGAAATATCAGTTAAATTAGAAAGATCATTGCCCAGAATGTGAAGATATGGCTAAATTTTTACTGGGCATGTTGGTGAAAACTTTAAACTACACGTGTCTTTTACTGTTGCAAATCATGACAGGATAGATAAGAAAAACATGACTGCAGCACCCATTCCACACAGCACTGAAGTTAGTTTCAGGTTTCAATTGGCACTCCCATTCACACAATCCATGGGCTACAATCTAGCACTGTGTTCACTATAGCTTTGCGTAAAAATACAGGTCAGGGATCCCAGTTTACCAGAGAGCTAAAGGGGTGTTGTCTTCAAGGGAAATGCATTTAGTGTAAACTAAGCGTCAGCCCATTTATCAGGGGTGAGACCATATGTGGCTGAAGAAAAGACCATTCTGGATTTTGTTAGTCTCATTGAACATGGGGACCAGTATCCTGTAACATCCCTTGAGCAAAACCTTCCAGGTCCCCCAAGAAACCGTTTAGTTACAGGAGTCCACTGCACATAGAGATCTGATGCCTGTGCCTCAGTAGTTTTTAATAGCTCATTCCCAGTTCATCAAGCCCAAATGCAATTCATCAAATATGGATTATTTCTATGATAAACATCATTGCCTGGTAACAGAGATCCTATGCCACATTCAACATAAAGCATTAGATTTCCAGGGAAACCATGCTAGAAGAGGCAAATTCTGAGTCCTTTTTCCCATGGAAAAATCATTCAGACTTGCTGCTATTCCTTCTCCCCAACCCACTTAGTTTTGTTGAGACTTTTGATGTTAAAAATATTTTGGCAATATTTATGGCAGTCTGAGAAACATGTAACCTCATGAAATGTTGATGAAAAGAATCTTGAAAATATTAAGGTACATTGGTAACAATTGATTCGTCTAAATAATGCCCCTGTGTTCCTCATTGCCTCACTCTACTTATGAAAAATCGTCATCACTGACTTTGTTTTTATTGTGCTTGCTAGATAGTGATCATCATGTCACTTAGGACTAGAATAAGAAAACATACAATTCTTTCTAGTTAACAGCAAAGCCAGACTATTCCGTTCTCTACTTAATCTCTCTCTCCTGTAATTCTGTTGCCAGTATGTATGTGCTTGTGCATGTTTGCAAAGATTTATGTGCCTAGCAACTGAAGATAACGTTTAATCAAATAGAGAGGATTTAAGAGGTCTTGGCTATAGTTTAATTCTCCTCTGACTTAGAAAATAACTTCTAGCAAAATAGTATTCCTACTTCAATAGGCTCTTGGGGTAAATTTTCAATAAATTTGATTTTGGTTAGAGAGATAAATTTCTATATCTAAATACATACAGAGATGATGAGACGATAGATAGATGGACAGAAACATGGATACACAGAAATATATATAAATTTATAGATGATAGATATTTTCCTAAGGAAAAATAACAGCTCCCAAATTTATATCCTTATTCAAAACTTTTCTTTTAAACTGCAGGCTCATTGTATATAACTCAGCAACTGAACTCATATATCTGAAATGTATTTTAACATAACACGTCCAGCAGCTAACTCCAGGTAAGTTTTTCACCAAACATGTTTCATATTGTCTAATGGCAACTTCATCTGACCTATTGCTTAGATTAAAAATCTGAAAGTAATATTTGGCTCCTCTCTTTTCTTTCACATTCCATATCCATTCCATCAGAAAATGTTAGTTTTATCTTCAAAACATACCGGTTCCCGTCACTTCTCACTAACTCACTGTTACCAACCTGATCTGAACTACCATCTTCACCCCTTGGATGACTGCTGCAATTTCATCCTCACCTCTGTAGACTATTCTTAAAACAGTAGCCAGGACGGGCTGTTTAAAACAGAAGCCAGATCATGTCATTTCTCTGATCAAAATCTGCGATAACTCTCATCTCACTCAGAGCGAATGGCCCAGATGCTACAGTGACCTTCAAGACCTACATGATCTTCCCCCCTTTTAGCTTTCCTGGCACATTTTGTAAGACTTATACATCACTGGAACAGAATCAGAAGTTTAGAAATAAACCCATACATTTATGGTTTAATTGGCTTGCTTCAAGGGTTCCAATTTCATTCAAAAGGGAAAGAATAGTTTGTTTTTTTTTTTTAACAAATAATACAGGGAAATGGGATATCCACATGCAAAAGGATATAGTTGGACCCCAACCTCACACTATATACAAAAATTAACTCAAAAAATTAATTAAGACATAATGTAAGAACTCAAACTAGAAATATAAGGTGGAAACATAGGCCTAATCTTTGTACTATGGATTAGACAATGATTTCGTAGATATGACACCAAATATGTGAGCAACGAAAGAATAAATAGACAAATTGGTAATCATTAAATTTGAAAGCCTTTGCACTTTAAATAACACAAATGAAGAAAGTGAAATGACAACCCACAGAATGGGAGAAAATATTTATAAATCATATATCTGATAAGGTACAATATCTAAGACATATAAATAGCTCATAACTCAAAAATGAAAAAATAAATATCCCGATTAAAAGATTGGCAAATTCCTCAAATAGACATTTCTCCAAAGAAGATACACAAGTTCCCATTGGACAGCTGAGTCATCCATAGGGACTTTCGCAATCCTGTAGATTTATTATTCAACATATTTACAAATTATTATTTTATAATTTAAAATCTGAAGTCAAAACAAGTTTTTGTTTTGTTCTGTTTTTTTAATCTTCTGTTCAGTTTTACAAAATGATCCCTAGATATAGAGAAAGCAAATGTATTTTATTGCTGTAATTCATCCTTGTTCTTATTTCTTTGGCAATGAAACTTTGGATTGAAGGCCTCAAGAAAATATTGCTTATGTTCTTTATACAGAAAACCATACCATCAATAGACAGTATTGACATATAAAAATTTCCTTAGAGTCAGGTAAAAAAAGTCCATGAAATATATATTTTGGGGGTTAGGTATACTTTTCGTAAATTGAGCTGTAATTTTAATAATGTACACATAATAGGGTGGGCATTTTAAGGCACTATAGTACAAAGGCATATTTTGGAGAGAATATTTTGAGTAGTTGTTAAAGTTACCTAAATGTTAAGCATGTTATGTATATATGCCTGATTAAAATTTCTTTTATTTTTATTTCAGTATATTATGGGGGTACAGATGTTTAGGTTACATATGTTGCCCTGCCCCCCCCAAAAAAAATTTCTTCATAGGATTAGAAAGCAAAATAAAATAGCTAAAAATATTCTAGGGAGATCATCAAGTAAAATGAACAGTCAAACTTATTACTTTTTAAAGTTCTTGTCTGAAAATGATGGGTACCTCTGACTTAAAAAATGTGTGTTTAGCAGTGCTACATGCATTTCTCTCTAAAATTCTAATTAAAATTCTGCTGAAGACATGGGGGGCAAAGACAAAAATTCAAAAGTACAGAAAGTAAAGAGTGGCAGAACACCTGCTGCTGGAATCTTGGAACATTTGACATTAATTATAAGGCAGGCAGATCTGGATTAAGAATAATCTTCCGAGGATTTAGCATATAGTGTACTCTGAGTCTGCTTCATGAAACAGTCTGCCTGAAACAGACGAGGATATTGAGTATCACCTTCAACATATTTTATCAGACTTAAATACATAGGGTGAGCACCAACCTGTGCTCTTCACCTGTGGAAATCTTTTTAAGTCCAGGAGAAAAATTTTTAAAAAGCTCATAAAATAAATGGTGAGTGGCCCAGGTGAACTGATGCTTCATCCTGGGAGGCACAGGCTTTTAAGAAAGGATAGGCACGTGCCTTGGGGCAAAACTCAGATAGCAATGCATGCTGGCAGATTCTAGTTTTTCATTCACTGTATCTATCCAGGCGGCTGGGAGATTACACAGTGGCAAATGAGTGGAGGTAAGACAGTCAGAAGCTCTTGTACAGTGCCTGGTTCATAATACTTATTGAATATGTGGATACAGAAAAGTGACTGGAAATATCTCCAGCTTCATTATACTGTAAATTTTAGGGTAAACATAAAGGATACGAGACAAACCACACAACAGTTATCACCATTATGATAAGCATCATCATTTAGTATAATTACAACTAATATTTATAGAGCTCTGCACTTAGTGCCAGGCACTCTGCTAAACACTGTTCTATTTTATCCATATGAAAATCCTGGGATACAGTAAGTGATACTATCCTCATTTGAAGAAACCTACCAGAAGTTGTCAAAAGTAGCATATCTAGGGTGTGAATGCAGGCTGTGGCTCCATAGCCCAAGCCCTTAACAGAAGTGAAAACAAAGAAATCATCCTGCGGCAAATACTGCTAGTTGAATATTTTTTTTCCCCTAAACTTACATAGTAATATAACCCTCAGCTTTTCGTTTGGTATATGGCTGCCAGAAACAAAGACACCATTTTACTGGCTCTGTTAAAAGCAAGCGTAGCTGTATGACTATGTTCTATCTAGTGTAGTGAAGCAGAAGTGATATTTGCAACCCCAGAAACCTTAAGGGGAAAGAATTGCAGTGAATATTCTTCTTTGCTGCCTCCTTCTTCCGGGGCGTAGCTCTGTAGTTGCAGCCTTAGCAGCAGGTACCTTACACGACTGTGATTAAGAGTGCTCTTCTCATTATGTGAGTCTCCTAGAGGCAAAGATCAAGTTAGTGTATTGCCTTTCTACCCAAGACTATTGTTTTAGAAGTACATGATGTACTTTGAGGAAAAAAATAATGGGATGGGAAAAGCCGAGGAGCCAGTATGTATATGATCAGCCTTTAGCCTTAAAAACTATACCTAGGCAAAGAAATATTTGGCTATGGTTTCTTGTACAGGGAACCAAGCAGAAGCAAACAAATCAGAAGACTTCTAAAACAGAGTTGAAGTGAGAAAAAAAAAATTAACAAATATGTCCTAAAAAATGTGTGAAGATTCATTTGCTAAAAGCAATGTCTGGGGCTCCCAACGTGACCATCTGAAAGCATGGCACACAACTCTGGACACTGCAGGAAGAGTATCTTCAGCAATGCCTACCTTGGATGGAGTCATGGAGGATAATGAGCAAATAACACTTGTCCAAGGACAGAGTCAGAAACTGCAGATGAAAGAAAAGTTATTTCCCAGAAAGTAAAATCATGTTGCCAGCTGGACAGCCTTACGAACGTACTCCACCACCAGCCAAGGAAATAATTTTCTGGTACTCTCAAGGAGAGTGTGACTATTGCTGTTGACCAGAGTCTGCTGTTTGTTTATTATTTGCAAACTTTTACTAGATTACCCTGATGTTTTGCCACCGTTTAAAGAAAATCAGGCCATTAGAAGCCACATTTTGGCTTGACAGAGAAATGAATATCCCTATATAGTCTGCACTTGGATTTAGGTGCAGTAATTGGTTGCAACTTTGAAATTGCCTCTTTTGGGGTGGGAATTAGTGTGCTCCATGTGCAAGGACAGGCGTTCATGGATCTATTGTGCCAGAAACTGATGTTCTCTGATTTCTGTTGTGAACTGAAATAAAATCCTAAGCTCTCTAACCAACCGAACATACCCATCTTGGCCAAGGGGATACAAGGAAAACCTTAAAACTGAGTTGCTGGCCATGAGGAGAAGGGAGGTCAGATACTTGTTGCTCCTCCCCACCCCCACCCCACTTTTGAAGTTACTTTTTGTATAATAACAATAAGATACTAAATCATTAACAGGACTTAAGGTCATGCAAGACAAAGGTTAAAGTATACCTGTAGACCATCAATTTTCTTAACAGATCACTCGAGCCCTGTATGCGGGTGTCTGTCCTGTGGCTTGTCTCTGATTCACAGACTTCTTAACTTAAAATGTTCCAAGTCTTTAGACAAAGCTTCATTTCTTTAACCAATTACAAACCACAGAATCTTTGAATACACCTATAACCTGTAACATGCCTCCCTTCTGGATATCCCTCCTTTTCCGGCCAAACCAGTGTACACCTTCCATGTTTGATTTATGATTTTATATGGAATTTCTGTCTCCACCAAACTGTAACCCAGCTGCCTCGGGCACGTTTTCTCAGGACCTCTTGAGCCATGCGCTGCAGGCCACCTTCACACACACTGGCTCAGAACAAACCTCTTTAAATTATTTTGCAGAGTTTGTTTTTTTTTTCCTGTTAACACTATTTATTCTTCTTTTTCAGTAACAGGATCTTTGAATGTGAACTGGGCACATGACTGTCTATATTAAGCTGGTATTGTCCAGCTTACCTTGAAGCCAAATGTCGCAGTGTGACAATGTGCTGGCCAATGGCACATTAAAAGAAGTGGTGTGTACAACTTCTGCCAAGTCTCCTTCACAAATGTGGTGTGCCCATGCTATTCCTTGTTGTCTTGGATTGCAATGTGACAGCTGGAGTGAGTATAGCCATTGTGGACTGCGAGATAGAAATCTGGAGTAGAGGACCCCTAGGTCCCTGATGACATTATAGCCACCACACATGCCTTAGAATGCTCGTATTACATGAGCGAAATAAGCCTATGTCTTTTTTGTGCCATGTAATGAAAGATACTCTTTGCCGTAAGCTGTGTTCTGTTGTTCACAACAAAATACCTGAAACTGGGTAATTTATAAAGAAAAGGAATTTATTTCTTATAGTTATAGAAGCTGAGAAGGTGGAGGGGCTGTCACATGGTGAGGGGGCTGAGAGTACTAGCTCAAGTTTTTCTTCCTCTTCTTATCAAGCTACCAGTCTCTTCCCATAACCCCACTAATCCATTAACCCATTACTCCATTACTCCATTAATCTATGAATGGATTATTCCATTTATGAAGGCAGAGCCCTCATGACCTAATCAATTACCTCTTGAAGGCCCTACCTCTCAATAGTGCTACGTGAGTTCAGCATGAGTTTGGAGGGCACAAATATTCAAAACATAGCAATTATCTTCATATATCATGGAAAATTGTTGAAGTAAATAATTTAAGAAAATATAAAAAAATGAATAATTTTAGGTGCAAAGAACTAAATTAGGCTTCCATTTTAAAAATACTGTGGACTAAATTATCAGAGAAACTCCACCTTGCATGCATAGAAATGCTGAATGAGGTATAAAAATACATCTTCCTAAATCCGTGGCAAAGCTGATATGAAAGAAAGGAAATTCTTCAGAGGTGAAAAACTTTAAATCCACAGGGTTAAGAGTCTTGGAGCTATTGTTTGCCCATAGTCTATCTGCTTATTTTTGTTGACACAGAATTTAGATATTAATGGGTAAAGAATTAGAAGACTGGAGGTCCCAAGGGAGACCCATTCAATAAAGCTGAAACCACTAAAAGTCCACATTCCTGGTGGGCTGACTAGATGAAAAAGAAAAAGAGAGAGAGAGAGTGGGATCTATAATTATCTTGAATTATTGACTCTAGATGGAGAGGGAAAAAATTAACTTGGAAACTTCTAAACAAATATACTACTCTGGCTTGGATTTAGGGCAATTCATTTTACCTACATGGCCAGAAAAATCCCAAGCTAAAAATATCTATTTTTATTGTTCCCCAATTGTAATTAGCAAAATAGA
>RJWJ010035271.1:0-16756 GCA_004363605.1 Indri indri
CAAATACTCTCCAACTCCCCTTGCTTTGCTTTTCCCTATGGCTCTTAATAATCTAATGTGTAATTTTTTTGTGTTATGTGTATGTGTGAAGAATGTTATGGTAGCCTTGCTATAATATGACAATTTTGAAAACAACAAATTGTTTGGAGGAATGATTAAATCATTTAAGGTATATATATATATATATATATCTCCATACAGAAGAACACTCTGCAGCAGTTTTAAAAAAGAGGTAGATCTGTATGTATTTATATGGAAAGATCTTCAACATAATGTATGCAGAAAAGTTCCATTGATGTAAACACACAAAACCAAACCAGGTAATCTAGTATGTAATAAATAGAAAGCTACCTGCCAGTTACACACAAAACTCTGTAGCGGTCTGTTCTCTTTGGGGAGGTAAGCGGAATGGAGAATGAGCGAAGGGAACTTTTTTAAATCTACGCAATTCTGTGTTGGAATGCATTCTACAAAAAAGGAGGTTTTCACACAGTAGTTGTCTAAAAATGTTAAAAGACTTGTAATAATGTACAAAGTCAGAAGTAAGCTTTAAGAGATGACATAGTCGGAGATTTAACTTTACACCCTCTCTCCTTTATTAGGTAATATGTTTTAATGTATAAATTACATGGTTAAAAAAAATAACAAAATCACACCAAGGGAAATATGCATGTTTATTTCCATTAGAAAAACATTAATCTATATAAAATTTTGGTCCACTTCCTTCTCCTAGACCTCTACCATTCATATTTAAATACTTTTACTCAACTAAAAGAATCACAGATCTGACATGAGAATATTTCACATCATTAGTTTGATTAGTGTGCTTTTGATTATTCCTCAGATACAATAACTCATCTTTCCTACCTGTTATTTCCTTTTACTTTTATTTATTTGAGTAACCATGTAATGAGTATCTCTTTCCTACATTCAGTCATATGGGTATATGTAAGTGTAATTTACACACCAGCAAGTGGATACATTATCTAATCTTCATGTTCAACTACCCCTATTATACGGTATTTCCATGATAACATCAGATTTTAGTCAAGCTTATGCTTTCATCAATTATAAAAATTAAGAGGTTAATTAAGATATTATATCAACTATAAAAATTAAGATGTTAAAAATTCCAGACTAAACACTGGGCCCACTTATAGTAATGGTCCTGTAAAAGGTCCTTGGACAGCTATTGCTTCAATTTCAATTCTGCCTCCCTGTGAGGAAAATAATGAAACAATGTTTCAATCATTTTGTACAAAGTAAGAGTTCCACAGTACTCACTAAAAACATATGCAACCAACAACAATACAGTATTTTTAACATTAAACTTTTCGAAGAAGGATAGAAGGAAATATTCACTAAGAATGTACAATAGGCCAGGTTACCACACCATGCAAGTTCATCTACTATATTAGCTCATATGATTCTCACAGCAGCCCTATTTACATCTTTACATAGATGTCTTCCCCTCAATTCATAAAGTATGTTGAAGTTTAGAAAGATAAATTATTAATAACTCAACCCAACTCACGAAGCTATTAATAGATAGCAGAGGTTCAAAACCTTATCTTGTGATTCTAAGTTCAGAGCTCTTTCTACTATACCCAATACCTTAATAAGTTTGATAATGATCATTCCAGGTAACAACTAATTAAAGCAATAAAAATGCCTCTCTTAGGAGATAAAATTTTCTTTAGGAGAAAATTACAAGTACAAGTCAGTAAGAGCCGCTTTTTTTATAGGCAGCAATATTATGCTGCTATTAGTAAAAGGCACAGCTTCTAGTTAGAACATCAAAATCAGAATGGTGAGAAACATGTGCACCACTGGTATAGAGGTTATTTTCCTAGTGGAAGGTCTAGACTTTTTTTATATAATAGCCAAGTGAAATTTTTACTGCAGAACTCACAAACAAACCTGGCTCAAATTTATAGTCCCCTAAGTAACATTACTACAATATAGCTGCTATTTTACTTTTTCTCATGATTTAAGTACTCTGATTCTGTTATGTTCATGTTAATGTGTTATTTTGTGAAGTTTCTTAATTTTTTTCCCATGCATGTAATATGGGATGTTTCCGTTTAGACTTTAAGTTCCTGAAACACAGGGACTACTTCTTTTCTTTTTCAGCTTCCTTTCACAGTGCTTAGTTTGTTATTTTCAGAAAACAATGTGGAAATTTAAAATTGTGTACATTAGTTATTTTAAAGTGTACTTACTTTGGGCAAAGCAGCAACCTGGTAAGCAGCTCTTGCAGGAAAATTACTCTTGAAATCTGAATTTAAAAGAATTTCATTTTAGTTTTTAGAAATTGTATTATTCAACACTGTATAATCAAGAATCTGACAAGTGCTTCATAGACTAGTCAGTTCTTAAATATAAGCAACATTAAAAAAAGCTCACATTTGGATTTGTTTCATAAAATATTTTTACCATATAATTCCTGTACGTTCTAAATGTGTTAGTTTTCTGGAAAAAAATGAAATACGTATTTTGATACTTTGATTTTGTTTGATGTGAATGAGGTTTTGTTTTTAAAGTGATATTTACAAACTAGTTATCTAAACAGAGAACTGCCCATCTCCAAAAATTTTGGCAAGTACTTTCTCTGCCAACTTTGGTCTTCTCTAGTCATTTCCTCACGAGTGAATAAGTAATGATGGTTTTTCCATGTTACATCTTTGTTTCATTCCACTAGGTGGGAGGGACACCCATTTTCCCTAATATGACAACAACGTTAATAATAGCCAACGTTTACTCAGTGCTTACAACACGCCAACATCCGTTCTAAGTGCTTTACATGTGTATTGACTCATTTACTCATTTCAACCACCCTATAAGGTAGCAGTATATCATTCCCATTTTGCATATGAAGAAACAGAGGCATAGAAATGTTAAGTAACTAACTAGCTAACAATTCTCAGAGAGCCAGAATAAAGATGGTGGCTGGACCACATAGTAATAGGAAATACAATCTATGTGTATAAAAAATGGGCTTAAAAAGCCTGAGAAGGGTGCAACAAAATTAAGCTTTAGGAAAATGGATATATAGTATATTGTTTTAGGGAATGCAATAGAAATGTCTTCAATCTTTTTCATGGGGGTATACTGTATGCTTCCAGTTAGACTACTAATTCTTTTAGGACAGGATCTATCACCTTTTTTTACCTTTTGAGATGGAGTCTCACTCTGTTGCCCAGGCTGGAGTGCAGTGGCACAATCATAGCTCATGGCACCCTTGAACTCCTGGGTTCAAGCGATCCTCCCACCTCAGCCTCCTGAGTACCTAGGACTACAGGCTATGACCATTTCTTAGCATTTCCTATTACTCTTAATTCATAGTGAAAATTCATTTAAGAGATTAATTTCTCTTTAATAGAAATAAAGCCAAATTACTTACACTGTTTGTAGATGTCATTGACAGTATCAAAGTCATTTATGTCAGCCAGCAAAACAGTTGTTTTTACAACTAGAAGATATATACACTGTCATTAGATTTAGCTCTTTGATCCAAAACATTAGCAAGAAAAACGATATATGATTCTGTGACTATCTTGATTAAAATAAGACTGAAGTGAACAGTGTTGTTTCCCAGACCATTAAAACAACTTTAAAAAGCAACAAAGATATAGCATGACATATTACTGCATGCCATGTTTTTCAAACACACCAAAGAAATATCAAACAGAAATGTGAAGTAATATCAACTTGCTCACCATTAGTGAAGTCACAGCCTGCAGCTTTCAGAATTTCACCTATATTTTTAAGAGCCTGTGAACCAAGCCAAGAAAGGGCTAAGACACTGATGATATATTTAAAGTTTCAATGAAATTCAATTAATCATCTTTTACTAATACCCCCTTAAATAGCTTATGTTGCAGAAAAATTTTCCCTCCTCCACTTCTGTACAAGTGAATTATTTCTTGGCTTTCCTTTAACAAACTGAGTCTTTCTAAAATACAATGATAAGGTTGTCTCCTTTTGTGAGTAAAAAATTGGGTTGAAGTCCCTTCTTCAGTGCTAAAATGTGTCAAGTTTTCAGTCAATGTCCGTTAGGCCGAAACAAATAATTTCTGGGGTTGCTTACTCTGTTATCACTTCAAGGATAAGTATGAGTTAGTAAGCATTAAAACACATTTTGTTTTAGAGCAATATTTGATTTTAAAGGTTTCTTTTTCCTTTTTGTCAGAAAACAATATTAGTAAATTATGTAAATGACACTCTGGCCTCTGAAAAAACTTTTTATCCTATCCATTTTTTTCCAATTCATTCTTCCTCCCCACGTTACTGGTTACAATGCAACATTTGATTTTATTTTTATGTTTTTTAATAAGTCTTCTAAATAGGTAATACATGGATATGGAAAAAAAAAAATTCAAAAGCCACAAAAAAACGCTATACAGTGAAAAGATGTCTCCTGCCCTTACTCTTTCCCTAGTTTCCCTCCTCAGAGGTAACCACTGTTTCTAGTTTCTTGTATACCCTTCTAGAGACACCAGCATAAATCTACCTTTTTTTTTTTTTTTAAGAGATGGGGTCTTGCTCTGTCACCCAGGCTGGAATGCCATGGTGCGATCATAGCTCACTGTAACCTTGAACTCCTGGGCTCAAACAATCCTCCCACCTCAGCCTCTCTAATAGCTGGGACCCCATCTCTAAAAAAACAAAACAAAACAAACAAACAAAAACAGCTGGGCATGGTGGCTTGTGCTGTAGTCCCTGCTACTAGGGAGGCTGAGGTGGGAAGATTGCTTGAGCTTTTTTTGCCCAGGCTGGTTTTGAACTCCTGGCCTCAAGTGATCCTCCTGCCTTGGCCTCCCAAAGTGCTAGGATTACAGGTATGAGTCAATGTGCCCAGCCAATAAAGCTACATATTCTTAAACACACAGACATGCACACATGGTAGCATACTGTGCATGCTGTTCTGCCTCTTGGTTTTATTTTATCATGTAACAATTTATCTTGGAGCTCTTTCCATATCAATTTAGTTGTATGGATCTAGCATAATTTATTCAACCAGTTCCTTATGGTTAGACATTTATAGATTGTTTTCTATCTTTGGGTATTATAAACAACTCGGTGATGATTGTATTAAATTACAGTTTTAATTCTATTGGATTAGAATTATATTCCCCATTCTTATTTTTAACAACTTTTGCTTTTTAACTTCCTGGTGGTGTTTTTTTTTTGTTGTTGTTTTTTAGGGGGCAGGACAGGTCAGTGGCCCTGAAAAGAAAAAAATTTCCCAATCCATGTAGAAGTGGTAACATGCTATCTGATGTTAACAATTCAGTTTTAAAATCACTTTAGTGAAAAGGAAGTGGAATCTTTCCAGCTGTTAAATGATTCATCAAATTTTCAACTCTTAAATAAAAAAACTGTCTTAAATCAAGAAGTAAATAGTTCAAAAAGCATTTATCTTTTAATTTCTATAAAACAAATCAGGCAGGTGGATTATTAATACTCTTCAACATTAAAAAGTAATAGAAAAGGGAACTTCAAATGTGGAAAATGATTTACTTGTTTAGCTTCTTTTTCTACTCCTCCTGGCACAAGCTGTCCACTTGACGGGTCCAGGCCTATCTGTCCTGAAACGTAAATGGTCCTGTCGACCAATACAGCTTGACTGCAATAAACAGAAAGCCAGTGTATATATAAGCATAAAATATAAAATCCAATGCTAAGAGTTGTTCGATAGGACACAAAAAGCACAAACTGTAAAATTTTTAAAAAAGATATTTTGGACTTTATTAAAATGAAAAACTTGTTTATCAAAATATATAAAGAACTCTTACAACTCAATAATACAAAGACAAACGACCCAATAAAATCTAGGCAAATGATTTACGCAGATATTTCACAAAAGAAAATATACAAAGACGGGCTGGGCACAGTGGCTCACACCTGTAATTCTAGCACTTTGGGAGGCTGAGGCAGGAGAATTGCTTGAGGCCAGGAGCTCGAAACCAGCCTCAGCAACACAGCAAGATCCCATCTCTATAAAACATAGAAAAATTAACTGGGTGTGGTCGTGCGCTCCCATAGTCCCAGCTACTGGGAAGGCTGAGGCAGGAGGATCGCTTGAGCCCAAGCATTTGAGGTTGCAGTGAGCTGTGACGACGCCACTGTACCCGACACTGGGCAACAGAGTGAGACCCTGTCTCAAAAAAACCCAAACAAAAAACAAAGAGTTAAGGAGTACATGAAGGTTGTTCAACATTATTGGTCATTAGAGAAATGCAAAGCAAAACCACAAAATACCATTGCACATAATCAGATATCACTGATAATAATACGCATTGGTGATGATGTAGAGCAACCGGAATGGTCATACATTGTTGGTAGGAATGCAAAATAGTACAAACGCTTTTTAAATAAAGATTATTTTATTTTTTTATTTTACTATTTTATTTATTTTAACTTAATTCAATTTAATTTTATTTTTTGAGATAGAGTCTTGCTCTGTCGCTTGGCCTACAGTGCCATGGCATCAGGCTAGCTTACACCAACCTCAAACTTCTGGGCTCAAGTGATCCTCCTGCCTCAGCCTCCCAAGTAACTGGGACTACAGTTGTGCACCACCACACCGGGCTAATTTTTTCTATTTTTAGTAGAGATGGGGGTCTCACTCTTGCTCAGGCTGGTCTCGAACTCCTGACCTCTAGCTATCCTGCCACCTTAGCCTCCCAGAGTTCTAGGATTAGCAGGAGCCATTGCGCCCACCCAAAGATGCACTTTTGAGGCTAGACTTCATTTCTGCGAAGTGCTTACTTTTGTAATTGACTTGTTCTGAATTAGGATAAAATCACAGGAAAAAGAATATGCTACATAGATACATGAAAAACGCCAAACAATTAAACTTCTTACAGGAAATGTATTACTTTTGGGCTAAAGACAGGCTGTTTTTTTTTTAAGACATTGAAGAGAGAAACCCTAATGTAATTTTAATTTAAAAGTGAAATTTGTTTTATCATTTGCATGCTTATTTAGAAATTTAAGATTATTTTCATTTTAATCATCTTCTCCTAGTTCCCTATTCTTCTGTATTCCAACATGGTCCAAACTTTCCTCTTTTATTTCACAGATGATGAAATAATTTTCCCTGTTCTTCTTGACCACATCTTTTTTTTCTTTATGATTTACCTTTTTTGAATAGCAGAGCATTCACATGGTTCAAAAATCCAGAAAATATACAAAGAATCATAATGAAAGGGCTCCCTTCCATCCTTGTTCCCCATTTGCTCAGTTCGCAGCTAAGAACCACCGTTCTTTTTGTATTCTTCTGAAGTTTCTTCCTATACATATAAATAAATATACATATATTTGCTCCCTCCTACACAAAATATGGTATATTAAACACTCTTACACACTTTGCTTTTTTCACTCAACAGCGTATCATGAAGATCTTTCTGTAACTCTGTGTAGAATGCTTCCTCATTCTTTTTAACTGCTACATAACATTTCACTATATGGACATACTTTTATTTAACCAGTCACCATTGCTTCCAATATTTTGTTACCATAAATAAAACTACACTAAAAACCATTACACACACATATTTTCCCTGAGTAAGTAACTAAGGCTTTTTCCCCCTGGATTCCAGGGGTCCTCTGGTTGAGCCTTTCTTATTACCATGCACAGGATCCTGCCTCATATTTTAACTAGTCCTATTATCATCCTGTCTTCCAGGGTATGTTCGATTCTAAACTCTTGAGGGTGGGGGTAGTGTCTTACCATGTCTCTGTAGCTATGTAGAGCCTAGGTGATTCCCTGCACACAGGAGGCACACTGTAACTTCTTGTTGATGTTTTGCTCTTTAACCACTTACTAGCATAAACAATTTTGGTTGTCAATGAATACCTTTTTAGCAGGACCTGCTGGCTTACAAGGTGGGCTGTGGAGAGCTGAAGGTATGTTTCAACTCAGTAACAGGATTCAGAAAGTCTAGGAATTCTTCTCCAACTATCTGGCTTTCACACTGGCCAACAGGTAACTATGGAGCTTGTTAATTTGTAATCTTTTCTCAGGTTAAATAGTACCATAGCTATTAACTGTCCTGTGTAGAATTAGGCTGCCTGCCCTAGGCCTTTTACAAAGTACCTTCAACTCTCCCTATATTCGAAACATAATTTAAGCCCATATGCATTGCCATTTATCAAAAACTTTAAGATAGTAAAAGATACACTTGTATTTTCAGAATATTAAAAGTAAGCGTGGGAACTCTTGAGACCATCTGAGCTATGTGAGTTATCTCTTACAGATTTAAACAGGTTTGTTCACAAAAATAATTGGATAGTTGACACTTTCTGAGCATAAGCACCCTACAGACAACTCATTAGGCTCCAGAAAATTTAAGTTTGTTGTTCTACTTCCAGATCAAAAAGTAATCACAATTTCAAAAGTATTCAAATTATTCGCATGTCATAACCTATGCCACATAGGCTACTGCTTCAAAATTTATGACTATTTGGATGGTGTGCTAGTGAAACAGAAAGCAATGCTAACCAATGTGATGTTGAAATCTTTCAAGGTTCTGTCCTGAAGTGTTCCCGAAATGTGCTGAGCTAACTGGCTAATTAGTGACAATACCCCATTCATCCCAGTGCCAGGGACTGAAAGTTCAACACATTTGAATTCTTCCTGGAGAGGACCCAAATTTTCAAAAAATGTACTCACTATAAACACCATACACAAAACCTCTTGGCAACGAACTTTATCAGGATATAACCAGTTACTTGTTATACTTTTTTCTTAAACACAAAATACTGAACATAAGCACCATTTCTAGTCACCTAGTACACAAGAGGGACAATGTCCTAGAAAGTCTCCATACTATAAAGCTGGTTGATGGCTTTTCTCTTGTCATACTGGCACATTCATGATGATTCTCCTTGGTTTTGCTTGCAGCTTTATAGATAGTTGACACCCACCTCGCGCTTTCTTTTTTGAACAAAGTACACAGTATCGGTAAATAGGTCAAGAAGTTGTATGCTCTTTAGCAGGCTCCAGGACAAAGAGTCTCTTATAATCACTTGATTTTTGTTAAGTGTCACTTTTGTTCTGAAGTGTTTTTCTAAATGTTACTACAGCGTGATTGAGGAGAGGCATCAGAGTAGGAGGAGAAAGATTACTGATTTTTACTTACATTGTAATCCCTGTAACTATTCTGTCTTCTCCTCCAAATTTCTATCAGAATTCTCTTCTTAAAATAGATCTGATCATGTTCCTTCTCAAAAACATTTGATGGCTTCTCATTATATACAAAATAAAGTTCATCCTCTTCAATTTAATATTGGAAACCATCACAACCTGGACCCTGTTAAAATCTAATTTTTATTGGTCTGTTTTACTTAATTTTCACAATAATCTTATGAAGAAGTATTATTATTGTGCTCATTTAGAAGATAAAGAAAAAAAACTAAGAAAGGGTAAGTCACTCCGCAAGGTCATACAATTAAAAAGAGGCAAACCAAAATTCAAATCCAGTCTAACTCTTAATCAGTATTTCCCAAAGGGGTCTGTCATACACAGTGATCACAGCAAGAAATAATTCCCTTTCAATCCTACAGGACAGAAAACTAAATGATTAAGATTGGGCTATGGAACCGACTGCCTAAATTCAAGTTGCATACAGTTTCTTCATCTGAAAAATGGAGACTATAATAGTAACCGTGTACATAAAGCACTTCGAACAGTGCCTAGTGCTGAGTAAGCATCAATAAATGTTAGTAATTAGGAATTTAACCCTTCTGTTTACATTAAGAAGAAAAAAATATCATTTTTAGAAAACAAGTTTAAAGAAACATCACTTTCAATAAAGAGAGAACAGGCCTCAGTTTTTGAGCCAACAACTGCAATATCTAGCTAGAATTTAATAATACTTTTATTTAAGAGTTTATTTTTTACTGTTACTTTCTATTGGATTGTTTTCTATTTAGCATACTGTTGTAAAGTTTCCTTTTTAAACTAACTTGTTAAATAAAGTGAGCCATCTCAACGAAATATGTTAAGTAAATTATAATACAGGTAGTACACAGATTTAGCAAAAAAAAAGAAAGAAAGACAAACAAACAAAAAGAGAAAAGTGGCACTTGAATTACTAAAACTACCCCCAAAATCTTCATGGCATGCATTCTTCCACCTCTATACCCTCACACAAGCCCTTCCCTCTATCTGGAATACCCTTCACTCAATGACTTCCTGTTGAAATCCTTAACAGATTAATTTAAAAATCAAACTTTATACAACACTACTCTAAATGGCAAATGCAATATTCAAAACCCAAGGACTACCCCTCGCAAGGAGCCTCACTAATATTCTTTTTCTTCTTCCACCCAAATTAGAATCAATTTCTCTTTTTCTCCTTCACCCTCTCCCCAACTTGCCACCTTACTCCCACTGCATTTTATTTCCAAGCCTACTATAGTAATCATTTAATACTATTCTGCCATGTCTAAGTGCTATTTCTCATTGCAGTGTAGTATAGAGTAGGGAGCTTGGGCTTGAGTTCGAACCAAGCTGTCACTTATGGACTATCTAACCTTGGACAAGTTGACCCTGAGCTTCAGTTTTCTTTTTGTAGAACAGGGATGGGACTTAAGAGTAGAAGGTGGTTATCTTGATGCTTGGCATACAGCATGCACAAAATTAAGATGTTTCTTTTTCTTTCCCCCATGTATGTGAAGAATGTCCTTCACACTGGATTGTTTTTCATATATTTTGCATTTCCAAATTACTTGGCATATAGTAGCCATTCAATATGTCTGCCATGGTTCAAATGTTTCAGCTGTACAAATTTTCCCGTTTTGGATCTTTTAATAGTGAGTGGACACCATAAATTGTATTTTAAAAAGGAAAAATCGAAAAGGGGTTACAGGATATACTTCAGTGAAGGATTAAAAATAAATAACAGTTCTAATTCAAGCAACGGAGGAAAAAAACACAACAAAAATTATATTAGGAAAAAAATCTCCAAGAATGAAAAGGATAGGATCCAACAGTTGTGGGCTTTTTTTTGTTTTGTTTTTTTGGAGACAGGGTCTCACTTTGTCACCCACCAGACTGGAATGTGCAGTGGGGCCAACATAGCTCACTGCAACCTCAAATAGCTGGGCTTAAGTGATCCTTCGGTCTTGGCCTCCCAAAATGCTGGGATTACAGGCGTGAGCCACCACACCTGGCAGGATCCAATAGTTTTAAAGCTGAGACGTTTTAAGAAAATGAAGTTTAAAGAAAGGAATTAACCTTTCTATTTAAAAGCACTTCTGACAAGTGGAAACAAATACAGACAGGGTAGACTCCCTGACGAGTATACAGATATTTAATATTTAGCTAGAGTATGTTGGGCAATCTTAGAAAATAAGCTTTGCAGTGATTTGTATTTGATTTTATTTATTAGTGGGAAATAAGAATGCGCAATGAATTTATAAACATCACAATGCCATTTCTATAAGTGTTGTAAAAACCAGTGGCTTGGGTAGATGTGCAGGGATTTGCTAAGCGTATCTGTGAAAAGAACTCAGCTCTCCCCAGAAGAGACAAACATCTGGAATGTTAATCTGCTAAGTGAAAGAAGCCAGGCACAGAGGAGAGCATATTTTAGGATTCCATTTATAGGAAATGTCTACCACAAGCAAATCCATAGATACGGAAAGTAGATTAGTAGTTGTCAGGGGCTGGGGGAAGAGAATGGTGAGTGAATGCTAACGGATATGGGATTTCTTTTTGGGGTGATGAAAATGTTCTAAGATTAGAAAGTGGTACAGCTGCACAATTTTGTGAGTATGGTAAAAACTGAATTGTACATTGTGAACTACGGCTCCTCGTCCACCTGCTGACTGAATGGACCCCCCTCCCGATCAACGGGATGTCCTAAAACTAAATTGTCTGCCACTGAGGAGGGAGGTCAGACATGCCTCATCATGCCCCCCTCCCTTTCTGGTGACATCCTTTGTTAACTCAGTAACAGGCCTAAGGCTATGCAAGACAAACCTGCAGGTCCTCAATTTACACAACAAATATATGTCGGGTGGCTGGTCTCAACAGACCTCCTTACCTTAAAATATTCCAAGCTTTTAGACAAAGCTTCATATCTTATACCAATTACAAGTCAAGGAATCTTTAAACCCACCTATAACCTGTAAGCCCCCCCAACCCCACTTCAAGATGGCCCACTTTTTTGGGCCAAACCAATGTATGCCTTTCATGTATTGATTTATGACTTTACCTGTAACCCATGTCTCCCTGAAATGTATAAAACCGAACTTTAACCCAACCACAGCGAGTCCACATGCTCAAGGCTTCTCGGGTCTGGCTCCGGGTCATGGTCCTCAATTTTCGCTCAGAATAAATCTCTTTAAAATTATTTTATGCAGTTTGGTTTCTTCTCCCTTGACAACATGTTAAAGGGGTGAATTTTATGGTACGTAAATTATATCTCAACGAAGCTATTACAAAACAAAACCGCCCCAAACAAAAAGCGGTCAGAGCCCCAAACAAAAAGCGGTCTTTCTCTTCTAACCAGAGAAAGAGTCCTGGCAGGCCGGGCTCCGCAGCGAGGGGCAAGAGTTCCCTGGAGCGCAGGCTCCCGGTTCCACTGGGGTTCCCAACTCACTATGGGTCTCCGGGTGCGCTGCCCCCTTTCCTGCTCAGTTTCCTCATGTGTTCCACGGTGCTGCTCAGGGCGGCTTTGACCCGGAGGGGCTCCAAGCCCGAACCCCCGACGCCACACGCCCAGGTCTGTCAGTGTTCCCCTCGTTACCTGTAGGGGCCAATGGGCCCCGCGCCTTTCGCGGTGCTGATCACGCTTCTGATCAAGGACGACATGGCCAATCCTCCCCTCTTGCGGACCCTCGGAGAGAACAAACCCCAACTGCAGACCAACTCGGGTCTCAGCGCACTGACCAGCGTCACTAGCGAAGGAGCCCGCGGGCCCGTTTCGCACAGCATTCTGGGAGCTGTAGTCTCGGCGCCACTCCAGGCCACGTGGAGGAAGCGGCCGGGCTGGCGCATGCGCTGTCCAGCTTGCTCGCGGTCCTTGTCGCCTTGGTGGGGGCTGTCGTCGCGGAGGCTTGTCATTCTGACCCAGGGAGCCCTCAGAGCATCTGGCAGGTAGGTCATGAGAGGCTGGTGCCTTCCAAGGCCCTCGAGTTTGGGGGAGTGTGTGTGTCGGGCCGCGCCCTCGGCCGTCTCACTTCGCATCTTCTCTCCCTCAGACTCGGCGGACCTTCCCTTGCTGCCTGTGCTCCGGGCCCCTCTTGCCCGTGCGACATCTCCTTCGGCCCCTGCCTACTACGCCTGTCATTTTCCTTCTTTGCCCCTCCGGGCGGAGGCCGTCCCGGGAATGGGCTTGCACCCGCTCTTCTGCCACGCTAAAGGAGTAAGATGGGTCATTCGGGGACCACGCTGAGATCTGGGCGTTGCCCACCTTCCCGCTCTTCCTCTGTTTACTTCTCTTGAGTGGTCCTCGGGCTTTACAAGGTCTCTTTCTATCTGAGCAGAGCCCTAGTGCCTGGGGATCTGATTTCAAAAAGATAGTGATCTAGCTAATGGCCCAGATGCCCTGTGAAAATCTGCTGTGTCAGAAGGGCTGGTCCTTGGCTAAATATTTCTTACTAGTTAACAGACGCATCGTAGGCACGACTCAGGTCTTCATTTATGCGTGCGTGCATTCATTCACAAATAGATATCGAGCCCCTTTTTGCAGGACACTCTGCTGAGGTGTTGGGAATGCAGCAGTGAAGAAAGATGTGATCTCTGCCCTTCCTGCTTCCAAAGCATAATATAAGAAAATCTGCTTTATTTATTCCCTCTCATTTTGCCTTACATACTGCTAAGGTTTTTGGCCTTCCTACTGCCCGCTCAAGAACCTTCAGATCTTTTTCATCTGTTTGGGGCTTCAGCTTGGAATAAAAGACCTTTCAGTCTGGCCTTCCCTTGTTCTCCTCTACTTTCTCTTCCCACTTTAGTAGTCCAGAGTCCCACACAATAGATTGCTGAATACTCTTCTTCCCTATCTATCCAAATTCCAGTTAACTGAAATCTTGTTTTCTAATGGACTTTTCCTGCTGATTCACACTTTTTCTTTCCCTTCTCCAGTTTCCTATTGTACTATACTACAGAATCTAGTATTTTATTATATGTGGTCTTATTCTCTAATTACTGCGTGTTTTAAGAATAGTGAATAGAGTCATATTCCTGGTTTGAATCCCAGCACATTCACAAGCTTAGTGACCTTTGGCAGGTTATATAACCTGTCTGTGCTTTGGTTTCTTTATTCATAAAGTGAGGATCATACTAGTACCTCCCTGATAAGAGTTGTGAGAATTAAATGAATAAGGCATGCAAAATAGTGCCTGACACATAAAGTTCTCAATTAATGTTAGCTACCTAAGGTGACTAAATTCTTTAAGGAAAAATTCCGTATCTTTACACTATTTTGGTATTACATACGGCCTGAAACTCTTAGGCACGTAGTAGGTACCCAAAAATGTGTTAATTCTTTCCATAGGGAGCTTTCTTGTAGCATTACAAATAATTCAACCTGTGTAAAATATTTCTTGTGAAACAAGGTATCTTTACTTTTAAGGCAGATTTCATATCAACTCTGAATCACCAAGTTTTTAGATCTGGAAGAAAGCTGAAATCATCTAGTTAATTCCTAGGTTATCAGACTGGAGTCCACTATACCAAGGGGTATGTCTGGTCAACCAGAGGATGCTAAGCTGTGTGAGAAAACATGATATTCATTTTATATGAAGATTGGGGGAAACATTTTTATAAAGCCTGGTACATCTTTAGTGCCTCTTAAAGTTTTGACCAAAGGAATGAATACGAAAACAAGCACAAACTATGAATATTAGGAATGGATGTAAAATTGACTTGAATGGTAAGGTAAGAGTTAAGATTCCTTCTAGAAGCTGTTTTGACCTAAATCCTCAGACTTCAATAAGGATGCATTCTCTTCTGCCCTTAGAACTGTTTGAGGACCACTGCTAGTTCTGAAGCAAAGCTTAGAGATGTTCCCAAGCTTACCCTAATCCTCTAGCCCCAGCCTGCTCTTGGCCATTCTAATCCTGAGTAGAGCTAGGGTTCCCATGGTCATGCTCTGTCATGCTGGGTAAGTGCTGACAAGCAGGTAACAGCAGATGGACTAAATTGTTTTGTAAAATGTTTTGAATTCAGACAGATCTGAATCATGTGCTTTACTAGCAAACCATTCTACAGTTTACTTCCTATATATTGTTTAATTCGAAAAATGTTTTTGGGTGTAGATATAGTTGTCTTTCATTTAGGTGAAAGCAGAGTGGAATGAGACAGTGAAATGACATAAATCCCTGTTTATTTCATTTATTATTTAAGAATAATATAATAGTTGCCATGAACTGAGCATTTAGTTTGTGTAAAGCCCCATGCTAAGTGAGTTGTGTGTATGTGTTTTATAAAGCCAAAACCTTATACAGTATGTGTGTGTGTGTGTGTGTGTGTGTGTGTGTGTATATAAAATGTTTATTTAATTCTCATAGCAACCTTGTAGAGGAAGAGACTGAAGCTCAAAGAGGGAAAGTAATTTTCCTAAGATTATGTAACTAAAAATGTAAGGAAGAAATTTTAATCCAGGTCTTTCTAACTCCAGAGTGAAGGCATTTAAACACTACAACACACGGGCTCTTGCATTGAAAAAGAAGCTAAGTGAATGAGTGGTTGTTAATTTAGTGGGTCTCAGTGGGAGTGGGCAAATCCTGATGTGGCATTTTGGAAGTTTGTGTAGGTGCTGTGGTTGACATAATGATTGGGGTAACACTGTTGGCGTTTATTGGGGAAGGTCCAGGGATGTTAGATAACCCACCATGTGCAAGAAGGTCCCACAGTAGCCCAGTACCTAACTGTTTTACATAAAAGTATTGGTTGTTGGGGTGGGCACAGTGGCTCATGCCTGTATTCCAGCACATTGGGAGGCCGAGGGGGGAGGATCACTTGAGGGCAGGAGTTCAAGACCAGCCTGAGCAATATAGTGAGACTCCCTCTCTACAAAAAATTAAAAAAAATTACCCAGATGTAGTGGCACGTGCCTAATAGTCCTAGCTACTTGGGAGACTGAGGTGGAAGGATTGCTTGAGCACAGGAGTTCGAGGCTGCAGTAAGCTATGATCATGCCACTGCATTCTAGCTTGGGCAACAGAGCATGTGACCTTATCTCTTAAAAAAAAAAATTGTTGGTTGCAGTTTTAATATACACTGAATTTTCCAGGAATGCAATAAATCAAAGCAAGTTTGTACTTTTTTGGGGGGGCATGTACTTTATCAAGGAGTGTTCACCAGTTTGGAAAATTATGTCACTAGTAATATTGTTATCTTTTCTTTGAGGCACTAGTACAACATACCTGTATTGTTTTGCCTTTTTAGCTATTGCATTCATGGTTATTCTATGTATAGGTAGAAGTAAAGACTGGTATTAAAATTGAAATGCTTTGAGGACAGCTTGGTAAATACCTGTCACTCTGAGCTTCCCTACCCTGTGTATCCCCATGCAGGACCCTCAGACTTCCCTATAGTCAGCAATGAAAGAGTTAATGACTGTTGCACAGGGCAGGGGTGGGAGGCCTTCTAGGACCCTTCTTCAGCTTTATGGATTGTGCCAATGCATGTGTTGGTGCCCCTGTCGATGTGATTATCTCCTGGGTTCAAAATCTCTATTTCATGTCATCTAGTGTAGTTGTGGTGAAATGGTTACATACAGAAATACATATTATT
>RJWJ010035272.1:0-16756 GCA_004363605.1 Indri indri
ATAACATCCTGAGCCACAGTCTCCTTTGTATCTGAGAATGTTTCCAGTATTTACCCACATTCCTTGCTGAGTTAACTCTTATGCTTGGCAAGAAGACGAAAGTGAAAAGAGATGGGGAGAGGATATGTATATGATATGAATTTTAAGCCAAATATCTTCACCTACCCAAATGATAGGAACAAAACATATCTAGCCTTTCCTTAGCAAATGGGATGAAAGAGGTAATGAAGATCCCTTTTGATTTGGACATAACATTTGAATTAGTCTCAGCTAGAACAATTAAAGATTGTTTCCCTATTGCTTTTCAAAGCCTGCCTGCTACTTAATTGCCTTCATGAACGCTCATCAATAAACTATTTGAAATGCATAACTAGAACAGCGCCCAAGGCAGCATATGCTTTTTCCAGGCAAGAATAAGGATACACTCAAATATGTGAATATGGATGACAGACAAGCCCGCATAGTCACACGCTTGTTTTATGAGTAATTTGAATTAAATTATACATGAGCAAATATTAAGCAAGGTCTCCGTCCATGACAAATAATAGGAATTCACATGAGATCAAAAGAGATAATTTTTTCATAAGATGATTTGATATATCGGTGGTCTATTTGTGGGGAAAGGAGGATACACTGTTCTTGATCATTTTGTTCTGGATTATAGTAAATCCGCATTAATATAAATGTGACTAATTTGGAATTTATGGGAATTCCATTGGAGCTGAATTTATCATTGTTCTCTGAAAAGAAAAATTTGCTAAGAAAGTTAGTTGTGTAAACAAGAATGCAGAAGAAATCACTAGCAATTTACAAAGAATATTTTCTAACTTTTAAAAAGCGTCCTTGATATCATCAAAATATATAATTGCAATAGAAACAAAGGTTTACGAGTCTAGTTAGATTACCTGATAAATAATCATTACCATTCCGTTCTACTCCTGAGCAACACTCTATTAAGCCAAGTTTGTTAATTTATTTGTAAAATATGAAATGGGATTTGTTTGTATAGTATTCTTTTTATCCACAAAAGCAATACAAAGTTAATTCAAAGAACTCAGAAAATCAAAAAAAGCCCACAGGAAAAAAAACACCCAAAATCCATACTTAAAGATAATAACTTTAACATTTCGAATGATTACCCTCAGATCATTTTTCAATATATATTATAGTATCTTTTTAACCAGAAATAGATGTTAATACAGCTTGCTAAACTTTTCTTCTAACTTAGCAATATGTCATGAACATTTTCGCATGCCTATATATTTACTTTTCAAGACTTTTAATAGTTGTATCATATTCCATCCCATGCCATTTACTTAACCTATTGTTGGACATTTGGCTTGGGTATGGCTTTTCTGCAGCTGTAACAGTGCTGTGAACATCCTTATGCATACTTATTTGTGCAGACATCTTTGATTGTTTTCTTAGGCTAAAGTCTTTAAAATCACAAGTTATGTTCAATTAAGGCTTTTAAGGTATTCTCAAATTAAAGGGCTGAAAGTCAGAGAGCAAGGGAGGCCACTGATACAGTCCATATAGATTAACCTCTTGGGGAACAGAGCAAGGCAGAGAAGGGCAAAAGGGTGGGTCTGGAGAAACAAACAGAAGATGTTCAGCATCTTCCTTCCCCAAATTAGAGCCTCTTTCCTGTATTTTTCCCTGTAACGCTTACTTCCTACTCATGTATCATATAGTTTACTGTTTATTTTTATTATTGTCTGTCTGCCTTCACTAAAACACAAGCTCTGAGGTCAGAGATTGGCTTTTTAATTCACTGCTCGATATTTAGTGCCTAAATACACACCAGGTATATAGTAAACAGCAAGTATATTTTTAGGGAATGAGTAAAGCAAAGGAATAGGTAATATTTTTAGAATCTACAACAGTCAGATCACCTATGAAGTATTATGGTCAGGCCAGGTCCCGATACACTGAAAAATAGTCTTTAAGTGTGTCCCGGGCAGAATGACTGAAGGAACTGACTGGTTTGGAAAAGAGAAGGGAGTTAGGAATAGGAAACTTCATCTGTCTTAAAATATATGACTCTCTTAAAACATTTGAAAGCTTTCCATGGGAAAAACACTTTGGACATAAAAACCTGTGCCAAAGGATGGAAACTGTAGATTTTTGCTCAACCTAAAGAAGAACTTTTTTGCATTTACAGCTGCACAAGAATTGAATGGGCTTCCTCTTTGTACATATTATTCCTTGGATCATTTTAAGTAGTAAATACTTATCAGGGATATAAAGATAATTCAAATGTCAGGTGAATAAAAAACAAGATTCCCAATGGTTCTTTCAGTCTTAAGTTCTTGTGATTCATGATGTTATTGACAATTTTCTCAATGGTTCATCACCAGAGCCAGGGCAACATATAGACAGAGAAGAAAATAGTGGCCTAATACACAGTAGTACATATTTTGAAGGTAGCCAAAAGTTTTGCTCACTGAAAATGTATTTCGCATTCCTTTCCTAGAACACTAGAAGTTTCACCTTTCAAAATTAATTGCTTGGCATTAAAACTGACAGTAAGTCTTTTATTTATTTTAGTGCAATGATCAACAGAAAAAATGTAAATCTAGGGTGGCATCAAGTAAGAAAACAATATAATTTTGGAAAAAAATTTAAGAGAGAGAAAATATTATAAATCAATGCAGTTGAGATAATGGAACATAAAATAAATATTAAGGAATATATTGATAATCTAATATGATCAATGATTTCCTTCCTTTTTCCCATCTCTTTTCTCCCCTTTTCTTCTTTCTGTTTCTGTCTCTCTCACTTCCTCCCCTTTCATTCCCTTTCTTCAGTAAGTATCTGCTTATCACTGACCATATTGTAAGCCCTGGGAACACAATGATTAACAAATAGAGACAAAGATAGAGGAGAAATCCCACCCTTCCATTACATTCTCCACCTCCTGGCCAAAATGCCAGGGACTACAGGCTATATACCTGGAATTGAAATTGACTATACCCATCTTCAACTTTTCTAGATATTGCCAACTTGTTCTGTAAAGTGGGTTTGTAATAGTCAGGGTTCTCCAGAGAAACAAAGTCAGGAATATAGATGGAGATATATAGATATAGACATGGGTATGGAAATGGATATGAATGTAGCTATACACACAGATCTAAATACAGATATAGATATAGATTTATTTTATAGAATTGACTCGCATGATTGTGGGGATGTCAAGTCCAAAATCTGGGGGGCAACCCAGCAGGCTGGAGATTCAGGTAAGAGTTGATGATGTTGCAGTCTTGAGTCTGAAAACTGCAGGGTGGTCCAGCAAACAGGAAACTCATGAAGGGTTTCTGTGTTGGAGTCTTGAGACAAAATTACGTCTTGAGTCTTTGCTCTTAAGGCCGTCGATTGAGTGAATGAAGCCCACGCACTTTATGGAGGGTAATTGGCTGTATTCAAAATCTACTGATTTAAATGTTAATTACACCAAAAAATACCTTTACAGCAACATCTAAACTGAGATTTGACCAAACAACTGGGAATTTTAGCTGAGCCAAGTTGACACATAAAATTAGCCATCACAGGGTTATGCCAGTTTATACTCCTACAAACACCTTTGACAGTTCTTGTTGCTTCATAGGCTTACCAACAAACTTTTAAATTTTGCCAATCTGCTTAGTGTGAACTGGCGTTTTGTTTTAATTTGGATTTTCCTAACTACTAGGAAATTGAGTGTCCTTTTTTTGGATGTTTATTGATGAGAGTTTTCTCTTCAATTGGTTGCCTGCTTAAATCTTGTCCACTTTTATATTGGGCTGTTCGACTTCTCCTCATTGACTATCAGACTTTATAATTCTGGATAAAAACACTTTGTAGGTTATTGCAACTTTTTTCTCCTAGATCAGTGAGTTATTCTCAACCTTGGCTGTACATTAGAGTCACTCAGGGAGCTTTTAAAATTCTAGGTATGGCCAGGCACAATGCTTATGCCTGTAATCCTGGCACTTTGGGAGTCTGAGGCAGGAGGATTGCTTGAGCCCAGGAATTTGAAACCAGCCTGGACAACACAGCAAGACCCCATCTCTACAAAAAACTTAAAAATTAAGCTACTTGGGAGGCTGAGACAGGAGAATTGCTTGAGCCTAGGAGTTGGAGGCTGCAGTAAGCTATGATGATGCCACTGCACTCCAGCATGAGTGACAGAATGAGATCCTGTCTCAAAAACAAAAAAACCCAAAAAACAAAAAATAAAACTCGAGGTACTCTGGCCGTGCCTTCAACCATTTAAAATCAGAATTTTGGGGAGTGGGACCTAGGAATCAGTACCTTTTAAAGCTCCCCAGGTGCTGCCTATGTGCTTCTGAGAGACACTGGCCCAGGCTATGGTATCTTTGCCATACAGAAAATTTTAATTTTAATGTTTCTAATGCATTGATTTCCTTCTATAGTTTATTTTCTGTTTCATTTACATTTTCTATTTACTTGTTGTCATTAAAATATTTTCCTATACAGTCTTCTCCCCATCTCTTTTGTGTGTTAAAATTCTTACAGTCTTGTGACAAGGATTTTTCTACATAGATGACTAAAACTCTTATTTTAACAAATTATAAACATCTTTTTTTCTAATTTGTTATTACAGAGCCAAGAAAGAGTAATTTTAGCAAAAGTTGTGTAAGAGATTTATTTTTAATGATGTAGCTGTATTGTAGGTGAGAAGGAACTTTTGATTTTAATCATTGTGTTCCAACTTTAGAGCCACATTTTCACTTATATTACTATCAAAAGTTTTGAAGGGCCATGGCTTTACCAATACTCTCTAATTCAGCTTCAGCAAAGATTATTAATAATATGTGCTGTTCCAGCACAAATATTTTAATTACACTTTCCAACTTGGGCCCAGCAGAATGGTTCCTGCCAAGCAGGGTGGGGAGAAGAAGGGCCAATCTGCCATCAACAAGAATACACCATCAACATTCACGAGCACCTCCATGGAGTAGGCTTCAGGAAGGAAGCCCCTTGGGCACTCAAAGAGATCTGGAAATTTGCCATGAAGGAGATGGGAGGTTCAAATGTATGCATGGATACCAGGTTCAACAAATCTGTCTGTGCCAAACGAATAAGGAATGTCCTATACCATATCCATGTGCAGTTGTCCAGAAAACTAAATGAGGATGAAGATTCACCATACGAGCTCTATACTTTGACTACCTATGTACCTGTTACCAATTTCAAAAATCTGTGGTCAATGTGGATGATAACTAACTGCTGATTGTCAATTATAGTTATAAAACCACAGAAAGAGGAGAAATATTTTAATTACCATTGACTAAATTGGGGGAGAAGGGCTACTGATAAAAAATACTTAGGAAGTTAAATTGTGAGTAAGTGAAGCGTTTAATTATCACTGGCTCCAACTCTGAACCCAGGTGAGATTATTATAAAGCAGGGAGCCAGTGGATCCGGAGATGCCTAGGTTGAGGCAACACTTGATAAACTTGCTCAGTGGAGCCCTGCTGAGTGAGCTCCTGCATTTACCTTTCTTTGTGAGTAATGCCAGAGAAAGTTAATAAATCTTTCCCACTATCTTTAGTGTTATTAGAAGCATGTCGCTTCTTACTGTCTTGTTCTTCTTTCCTTTCTATGCAACCCACGTGACTTTAAGTTTTCTTACTTTCTGTGAAACAATATTTGTCCAAATTTCTTTGCTGCCTCTTCTATTTGTCAAGAGTTTTGGTTGCATGTAACCAAAACTTAAGTCAAACTAGCTTAAGCCAAGAAACCCTAATTATAGTTTTTGTTTTCATTTTTATGGCAGCAGCAGGCATGCAGGTGAGGAAACTATTGTTTGGCATCATTTACTCGTGGTTGAAAGAAATTTGGAAGCAAGTCAAGAAAAAACAAAAATATGATATGCAAGAGAAAAGCAAAGTTGTTTGCTTCATTAAAGGCATCCTACCAGGTGCAGAGTACCCTTTGGTCTTCCTAGAAGTACTGAAATACATGCCTTGCAAAACGACTCTTAACAATTTGCAGCTCTCAATTGGCCCGGTAGAGTGGCTTACACCTGTGATTCTAACACTTTGGGAGGCTGAGGCGAGGACTGCTTGAGCCCAGAAATTTGAGAGCAGCCTGGACTATATAGTGAAACCCCCATCTCTACAAAAAATTAGCTGGGCGTGGTGGCACACACCAGTTGTCCCAGCTACTCAGGAAGTTGTGGCAGGAGAGTTGCTTGAGCCCAGGAGTTTGAAGTTGCAGTGAGCTATGATGATGCCACTTCACTCTAGCCCAGGCAACAGAATGAGACCCTGTCTAGAAATAAATAAAGCTCTCAATCTCAGCACTATTGATTTTTTTTATTGTGGTAAAATATACATAACATAAAATTTACTATTTTAACCATTTTTAAGTGTACAGTTCAGTGGCATTAAGTAGGTTCACATCATTGTGCAACCATTGCCACTATCCGTCTCCAGAACTTTTTAACTATTGATATTTCGGACTGGATAATTCTTTGTTAGGGTGGTTTTGGGGTCTCTCCTGTACATGGTAGGACGGTTAGCAACATTCCTGGCCTCCACTTATTAGATGCCAAAAGCATCACCCTCCACCCCTGTCCTGATAATCAAAAATGTCTCTAGGCATTGCCAAATGTCGCTTGGGAGGCAAAGTCACCCCTAGTTGAGAACTACCAATCTAAAGGGGAAGAATTTTCATTGTAAGTTGTGCCATTTTAACTTGAAGAAATAACTTTGTAAAAATGCATTATGGGCATTCATTAATATCAGACACAGAACTATTTGTAGCTTGACTATGTACCAGATCAATTGTGCTTTCAGTAGTAAACAAATCGAGAATTTAATTGCCTAAACAGTAATAACATAATTACTCTGATTGGCATTGCTTCAGAATAGCTAAGACTAATCAGAAAAGTCTAGATTAGAAATGACAGCTTCATATGCATGACTGCATGTGTATGGCTAAAAATTGTTGAAGTATTAGGTTAAATTTATTTTAGTATTTATCATAATTACTGCACGTTTTATAGAGTGGCATCAACTGACTTGCAGAAAAATAGTGATTCTGTGTTATTCTCACATGGAAAGAGTATCTTCTGTTAAGGATTATTATTATGTTTCATCTTGTACCAATATATACTGTAGTTACAGTGAACAAGACAGAATAGACAAATATTTGAAAGATACATTGTGTGTTAGAAAACATGACATTTCCCAAAGCCATACATGATTCTGTCTCTAATTCTATCTAACACCTAAAATGAGGGACCTTAAGTAGTACTTCAACTTTTAAGGCATTTGAGAACATTTTTCCATGTATTATAGAAATAATGTGAGTTATTATTTAAGAATCTGTAGGAATGAGGCACTTAATGTTATTCACAATGTTCTAAATAGCTGATGTTTGTCCTTAGGTGTGAGAACCGGTTAAGACAGAAAAAGTCAGGTTTATTCTATACCGAATTAGTTCTATTACTTATTTCCAGCAATTATTAGGCTATACTATTTATACTTGCTGTAGTTCCGGAAACAAAAAATTTTAAAATATTAAACTTGGTGCCATAGATACTTGCTTAAGTCCCTTGACCTATCCAGGCCTTAATTTTATATTAGTCAAATTAAGGCTTGAGATAGATAATCTCAGGGATCTCTCTAGCATTAACATAATATTGTTTAGTTATAGCTTAAATTAATAACTGCAAAAATGAAGATTAAAATAAAGAATATCCTTTGATTTGTAACTATGCTTTCAATTATATAAATCGTGTATACAAGTAGTCCTAAAATAAAGGACAGGCTAGCTTTTCCGTTTAAGTAAACAAGTATTTTTTGTAGATAAATCTTTCAGTTCTCCACGCATGTTGAGGAGGTTAGACAGTGAAATATAATTATTTTTAAACCATACACTGTAAAATGAGATTTCACAATCATGCTAAAACTTGTATCTTGATTTCAAAGTATAGTTGAGCGACTAGAAATGTGATAAATTACGAAGGGGGTAAAAAACTGGTTCTGCTTTCTGCCCAATTATAGGTAACAGGCTAGATTATTATTGACAGCATAGAAGATAAAATATATTGGTGTAAAATATTTTATTTATAATTCCTTGATCCATAATTATTAACATTTAATAAAAGTTTTCATCTCACTATAGGTACATATTCTGTTTTGGGGAAAGTCTAGACTGTTCTTGGACCTACATAATAATAATATTCATCATTGTAAGTGCCATTTATTGAGCACTTGCGTGCCAATGCTTTCCATTCATTATCTCATTTAGTCCTTACTTGAAATAGGTATTGCTAGCTAGAATTGCTAAGTAACTTGCTCAAGGTGTCACAAAGAACAAGTCACAGAGCCAGCATCTGTCTGCCTCCTTAGCTCTCCTAACCCAAACTGTAAGCACTTCAGGAAAAAACCCAAACAACAACAAAACAAACAAACAAAAAAACCCTTAATTCTTAATTCTACACAGAGTTACTAAACCTCAGTAAGACAGTGAAATTCCCATGTTGCAGCCTGAGTGGGAATTACTTTAAGATCTGTGACTGTCGCTGTAATTACCCATACACATGACCTTCTGTATAGTATCAGATTCAGCTGTTGATCTCTGAATTAAGTTTTGGTGAGTGGTCAACATTAAGATCACTCTGTCATTAGAATGTCCGCTAGGCTTGATTTCCTTCGCTGTCTGGGAGCAGGCAGAGGGCCCACAGAAGGCTCCTGGGAGTTTAAATTAGAGGAAGACTTTCTTAGCTTCTTACAAACCTTACACACTCTTTTGAATGGTAGTCCTTCACAGGCACGCTTAAAGAATGGACATTTTCCCACGCTCCCCTGCTGATGCTGAATGAACAGATTCTTAGCCCCCTGCTGACTGGCAAACATATTGCTTATCCCCATCTTTACTTTTTACTGACAGCCTTCATAAAAACTCGCTCAGAAGACAAATGGCATGGCAGAACTTCTGACAACTCATTAAGGAAGGATACAGTAGGTTTCTGCCAAATATCACTACGATTTTAATGCAACTTAACAGCAGTTTTTATCATGATGGAAGAAGCCAAGGAGGCTGCTGAGAATGATTGCCTTCTGTCAAAAGCGGCATAATGCCTGTTTGCACTATTTTTTGAGAGAGATGTGAGTGAAGAATTCAACATACAGACTATAGCATATTGCTTTTGCGTGTGCTGTTTCCTCTGCATGAAATGCCTTTCTCTCCCTTCCCTTCCAGAGCCAGCCCAAATGGTGCATTCAGTGTGAGCCCTTCCCTGTCTCCCACAGCATTGCTCCTTCCTCTGGACTCTGACAACACCTTTTTCTACCTTTGTTATAACCGTTAACATGTTGCAGTGTAGGTTGTATAATTATTCATCTATCTTGACTCACTAGAATCTCCTGGAAAACAAGGACCTTGCCTTATTCACTGTTGATTGTGAAATGACGTCCCTCTCATTGTATGAACTTTTTCTTGTTGCAGGCCAGATCTACTTAGAGTATGGTGATTATGATCATAAAAATTATTGACAAGTCCCAGCTCTGCCAATTACTTGACATGTATCTTTTCAAATTTCCCCATTCTGTAAAATGGGAATTGTAATGATACCAACCTCTTGGAAATAAATTTCTGTGCATTTTTTCAATTTTTTTCATAATTATAGATCTATTAAGGTTTTCTGTTATTTATTCTTGAGTCAATTATGTTAATTTATATTTCGTTCAAAATTGTTCATACCTTGTTTTAATATATTGTCATAAAGTAATAAGTATTCTATTTGTTGATTTCATCTATACATCTGGTTATAGCCCATCCCTAATTTGTATACATGTGCCTTTTTCTGCCTTTCTCTTTTCCTCTTTCTGTAGAGAAATATGTCAAAATGTTAACAGTGGCTCTCTCTGAGAGAGAGAGGTTATTTAGGTTATTTTTATTTTTGTATTTTTCTATATTTTCAAAATGTTCACACATTAGTACATATATTATGTGTTCACAAAAAATACTTGAAAAAATCTTTCATGTTTTTTGATTTTCAAATAAGGAAACAAGCCAAGAACAATTTGTGGGTGGATCATGGCCTCAGATTAGAACCAAAACCTGTAATGACTCAACCACTCTTTAGATGTGAGGTAGGAGACATTAAACCATTTCACTTCCTCTCATTCTCATTTTACATAAAGATGAGGGTTGGTAGAGTTGGGGGAAAGATCAGCATGAATTAATCATTGGGGCTTAATTCACTGTATGTGGTAAATTCCATTTCTGGTGACAATATACAGTTGGTAATAAAAGACAATTATTATAGTGATAAAGGATAACAGTTAATATGTGGGGATAACACACATAAGTGAAACATCTGAATGTGTAATTGGAAGGTGGATGCTATATATTTGATAATTTTAAAGTTTCCTGTGATTTGGTAGTAGGATTTTTAAAGGAAAACTTTTTTTAAAAAAACTGGGAGAAGTTTCCTTGTGGTTCCTAACTCAAAGCAAATTATTAATTGAAGAGATATGCATTACAATTGGATTCGACAAATCTTTTTGGATTGCCTACTTTAAGTCTTTTACTAGACTGCAAATAGAAATGCTTGAATGACACTGTTAGGAACATAACCTACTTTCAAAGAGACTTTCTACAATGAGATTATAACTATTAGATAACTAGTTTACTACTCTAAATCACTCAATGCAAGGCATCTTCTTCAACCTTAGCCTCTAAGTGGCTTGCCTGGTGATGGCCACATGAATACAATAATCGTGTCTTTTCCTACTAGGATATAAGCTTTAAAAGAGCAAAATCTTTTCCTTATTGCGTTTTTCTAAGGCCATTATGAAACCTTAGAACATTATATGACAAAATGGAGGTGTTTAACAGATTTTTAAATTTAATAATCATAACAATAGATGCCATTTATTAATGTGCCAAACATTGTACTATCCCTTAAGTGCATTATTGCATTTAATCTTCATAATAAGCCTATGAGATACTGTTAACATCTCCATTTTATTGAGGTTTAGGGAGATTACAGAACTTATTCAAGGTTATGTAGCTTAAAACTGGTTTGGCCAGGATTTGACTCAGATCTGACTCCAGAGTTGGGTCTCTTTACTACTTTGATCTCCAGAGTCAAAAACTCTTTGGTGGCCAAATAAATAAATGAACTTTCATTTGCAGAAATTTGTATTTATTTCATCACTTTTCTTGGAAAAGAAAAGAATTTCTGAGTTTACAAACATCTTCCAAAGAAAAGGAACAACCACACAATGTGCTTATGACATTTATTTTAGTCTATTTCAAAGATGCACCACTGTCTTACGTACCAGTTATATGTTGATTATAATTATAGATGTCATGTATATATCAATATATGTGTTGACTATAATTGCAGTCAGTTAGTAATTGTTAGCGATTGTTAGTAATATCCCAATTTTAGAGACATTAAAATGTGTACCTTAGAATGGGTAATACATGTAAGGTGTGAATACACAGGTTTTCTGTATTGCAATGTGAATTCTATAAGTTCTGAGGCAGCACATGCAGTGGTTAAGCCCACAGACTATGGAGCTAGTCTGCCTGGTTTCAAATCCCAGTCTGCTACTTAATTAGCTTGTAGCCTTGGGAAAATAGCTCAATGACTTTGATTTTAGATACCTCATCTATAAAATGGGGATGATAATGATATCTTCCTCTGGATCACTCAAGATAAACTTAATTAGGCCGGGCGCGGTGGCTCACGCCTGTAATCCTAGCACTCTGGGAGGCCGAGGCGGGCGGATTGTTTGAGCTCAGGAGTTCGAGACCAGCCTGAGCAAGAGTGAGACCCCGTCTCTACCAAAAATAGAAAGAAATTAATTGGACGGCTAAAAATATATATAGAAAAAATTAGCAGGGCATGGTGGCGCATGCCTATAGTCCCAGCTACTCGGGAGGCTGAGACAGGAGGATCGCTTAAGCCCAGGAGTTTGAGGTTGCTGTGAGCTAGGCTGACGCCATGGCACTCGCCCCAGGCAAGAGAGTGAGACTCTGTCTCAAAAAAAAAAAAAAAAAAAGATAAACTTAATTAGACCTAGGTAGGCATTTTTAGTTTAATTTCAAGAGATTTTTGTAAAAGATGGATAAGATTCATTGCTTAAAATATCTATCAGCTGTCAGAGGACATATTTCGGCTTGTATTTTGCTTTCAAGACCATCATTTAGTTCGAAGACTTTTAACTGTTTTCAGGAGGTCTTTAGTCCTAAAAACAGCTATCCTATCAGGTTAGTGACCCTAACTGAGCTCACAGTAAGTTAGAACGTGATGTTAACGAGACACATTTCCATGCATTCACTTCCCACTGCAAGCAAGTGAATTTTGCATAAAGGAAACCTCCCATCTACAACTATAGCCTATAGTTCTCATTCCAACCATCTAGGCAGGTGCTTGCTCCATATATCTTTGCAACTGGAAGGTACATATTTGTTAATATTTTCTTGCTCTCTTGCTGTCTCTTTTTCCGCCTCATCAGTTAGTCTTTGCACAAATAAGCCTCTTAGCTCTATTCACGTAGCAAATGAACAGAATTCATCTTTGTCGGATGAGGCCCATGGCCCAGTGGATCTATTTGGAATATGCCAGACTATTTGTTAACTAGGGTGAGCTATAATGCATTTCTGGAGGCAAAAAAAAAAAAAAAAAAATTTCTTTTACTCTGAGCCTATGAAACATTTCCTAAAATTAAGTTTAAGAACTATAAATTGTGGGTTTGGTTTTGCTTAATTTTATTCTATGCAATCCTGATGGCTAAGAAAAAATAAAGATGTTAACAAAGGTTAACTTTGGACAGAGAATGTAAGAGTGACTATTCTATCTTTTATATTTTTCTACATTTAAAACATTTCCCCTGCGGAAAAAAATTCTAAATTCCTCCTCCTCCTTGAAAAGGTCAGAAACCCCTTCCTGCAAACATCATTTTACCATCTTAATACAGTGGTCTCAACCCTGGTTGCTCATTGTAATCACCTGAAAACATTTTTTTTAAATGTCATGCCTGGAACCAAACACAGAGATTCAAATTTAATGTTCTAAGGTGAGACCTGGGCATAATTATCATTTAAAAGCACCCCCAGGTAATTCTGCTTTGCAGCCAGGCATGAAAACCAACAAACTAAAGTTATATTATAATTCTAATACTTCATTTTATTCCTTATGGAATACTCAGTCAATATTTGTTTGTTCGACTAAGGATAAGAAGAAAAATGGAAGACATGATCTGGATTTTACAATACAATGCATGCAATTGTAATCAATCAGAGACTCAACTGGTTTTTCTTCAGCATTATATCTCAGTGGCAGACATTTATTTTATTGTCAGCCTTAAGGTAAATTTTAATGCCCATCTCTACTACAGAAACTAGCAATTTTACATCCCTGACTGGAATAATAATAGAACACGCTCCAGGCCCCTCTTCAACGTGCTCAATGAACAGGTGATTGGCCACATGCCAAGGGAATCTGCTGCCCTCTGGAGGGCATTGTGCTGTTCCAGATGAAAACAGCATTTCCCAGTGGATATTCCAAGGCACGTCAGAAGTCATGAAACAAAACAAAAAGCTTTCTGGTCCTTTGGAAAATTCATAGCATCTGGAAAATGCTATACACTATATCTCTGTGTTGGAAAGTCACAATGCAAAACAGAGATCAAGAAGTTCTATAACAAAGAAATTTGTATCCCAAACTAATTGGATCGCCCCACACACACCTAATTCTTGTTAATAATTGGGGAACTAATATTCCACAAATAATATTTTGTATTCATAATCTAGAAATAACTTTTGGCAGTTGGAGAAAAAAAGGAGAAAAACTTAATGAAGGATTTCTTAAATAAGCTACAAAAGCGGAAAGATTGATGAAGTGGATACATTAAAAAGAAAAGATCTCAGATCCCATGCAGTGAAGTATTGACTGGAGAGATGCAATCTGATGTGGCAGTGTGATGTGCTATGCTGTAATATTTATATTTCTTTCTTCTTAGTTCTTTTCCTAATGAAACATTTGAGATTTTCGTACCATTGCATAACAAGTGGAATTGTAATTTGTGTTTTACGACACACAAAATTAACTTCATGTACTGTCATATGTACTAGGAATCATATTAAGCCAAAGATATATGAAGGACAGCAAGAGGCTAGGCATGGTGGGTTTCCACCAGGAAGTTCAGTTAGTGCATACATGCCCTCTGTATGCGATTCCAGCTGTGTTTTGCTCAGGCTGGGAAGATGACAAATTCAGTAGAAATAAAAAGTTTGTAGTCAGGAGGCCTGGGCTTAATTCTTTTGTGTCACTACTTTTGTGATCCTGGCCAATTAAATAAAATTCTCCTCATCTGTGAAAGGAACACATGCAGAGCTGTGTTCAATGAGATACCTGTTCAATGAGATACTATATGTGAAAATACTTCTCACAGCTTCTGACATATAGTAGGCAATCAACAAATATAAATTCAATGTAAATATGATCTGTGAGCACAGAGATAGCACCGAACTAAAGAGGTCAACGCAGGAGCAAGCTGAAACTGGAGAACACAGCTAATGTGACCAACGACCTGGCCCCGTTTGCCAGGGACTGTCACAGTTTTAGCACTTAACATCTTGCATCTGGGGAAACCCCTCAGTCCTGGGTGGACCTGGATGGTTGGTCACCCTAGCTCAGAACCCTGAATAGAAGTGCAAATAAGGATATTGACCCCAAGGAAACGAACAGTAGTTGGAACAAAGACGCAGAGTCTGGAAACATTAGGAAGAATGGTCTTGATATTGACCAATATTTCTCATGCAGTGGTTTCCTGACCAGATGGCAAAACAGGCTGAGAGTGTGAGTAGGGATAAACCCATAGGTGGAGGTCAGCATACACACCTGACTTAAAGGAGGGACCTCAAGGAGCCAAGTAGTGCTATACCAGAGAAATTTCACAAAACTGATTACTTAAGTGTCTTTGGTGAAAATGAACAATGAGGAAGGGATGGTCTCTTCAATGAATAACGGCTAGGACAATTATTATCCATAACACAAAAGAAAATTAAGTCCCTACCACAAATAACACAGAAAAGTTAACAACTTAGACTCCTAAATATGGAAAGAAAATCTGTAAACACTTCAGAAGAAAATAAAGAAGAAAAACTTAATGAAAGATTTCTTAAATAAATTATAAAAAGGAAAAGATTCATAAAGTTGATTACTTTAAAATGAAAAGATCCCATGAACATAGTGAACAGCCAAGCCATAAACTGGGAAACAATATTTGTAATATATCAAACCTATAAAGCACTTGTATCAAAAATATGTAAAGAACTCCAACAAATCCATAAGGAAAATGCCAGCAATACGATAAACACAGGGTAGAAATAGGCAATTCACAGAAGAAACTTGAGTGTAAAAACATATTTTTTTAAAAAGCTCAGTATTTGTACTCATTGGAGAAATGCAAATTAAAATCACAATGAGATAACATTTTACACTGAGCAGATTGTCAGAAATTAAAAATACTGACAATACCAAGTGTTGGCGAGAACGTAAGGCAACAGAAATTCTCTTACACTGCTGGTGAGGGTGTAAATTGATACAACCATCTTAGAGAGCAAATGCTCAATATCTATAGATGTTTTAAAAGTTTCTACCTGAGCAATACTTCCTAGTCATACAGTCTCGGGAAACTTTCGAACACATGCACAAAGGGTCATGTATAAAAGTGTTCACTGTAGCATGGTTTTTAAGAGCAAGAGACTAGAAACAACCTAAATATCCATCAGCTGTAAAATAAGTAAATTGTGATATAATTCATTCAATGCAATACTACCATACAGCAGTTACAATAAATGACTAAACTTAGATGTCCAATGTCACTAAATCCCCAAAGCATAATATTGAACTGGAAAAAGCAAGTTGCAGAGGATTTGTACAGTATGATATCACTAACATCAAATATAAAAAATGCAGTATTATAAATTTTATGCATACATAAATATGTCATAAAAATACAGAAGCAATCACGGAGATAATACACCAGATAGTGGTTACTTCTGAGGAGAAAAAGATGGAGATGAAATCAGAAAAGAATTCATAGGGAACCAAATATGTCTACTAGGCTTTATTCCTAAAATATCTGAAGTAAATAAAGCAAAATGATGAGATCACCAGAGTTGGGTGATAGGTACATGAGCATTATTTTATTCTCTATACTTGCTTATATGCTTCACGTATTTTATTTAAAAAAAAAAACACAATATTATTAACATTTAAATTCAAGTTATTTCAAAATCACTGTAAAATACTTTAAAAGGTGAAACAAAATGATGCTTTTTAAGAGTTGGCCACTTAACAAAGCCAAGTTTAACATTATGTCCAAAGAATGAGTTAAAGTTTACGTTGTCCTGACACATATTTCACTGCCACTTAACCAACACTAGATGTCACTTTACTTCATGCATTTGAGAGTTTTCTGGTTAAAATTAGATGAATTTGTGCGTGTTTTATCCTTTTCTTTCTCCAGGAGATATAGAGAATGATGGAATATGAGAGTGCTCTCTGCTACATATCCATCCAGGAAGGCGAAGGACATGTCTGTTTGAGTTCATTTTTTCATCCTCAGCATCTCTAATGCACATAATAGGGTTGCAAAAATATTGTTAACTGAATAGACAAAGGATACATGAGACTTTGACAGAAGAAATGTTTAATATCTCCAAAATGTATAAAATTACATTTGGTACAGTTTTTCTTTCGAATGGCAGCAAC
>RJWJ010035273.1:0-16741 GCA_004363605.1 Indri indri
AGGGGCTTAGAGGGCCGGGTGTGGTGGCTCACACCTGTAATCCTAGCACTCTGGGAGGCCGAGGCGGGTGGATCGTTCTGAGCTCAGGAGTTCGAGACCAGCCCGAGCAAGAGCGAGACCCCGTCTCTACCAAAAATAGAAAGAAATTAATTGGACAGCTAAAAATATATATAGAAAAAATTAGCCGGGCATGGTGGCCCATGCCTGTAGTCCCGGCTACTCAGGAGGCTGAGGCAGGAGGATTGCTTGAGCCCAGGAGTTTGAGGTTGCTGTGAGCTAGGCTGATGCCACGGCACTCGCCCCAGGCAAGACAGTGAGACTCTGTCTCAAAAAAAAAAAAAAAAAAAAAAAAGAAGGGGCTTAGAGGGCTAGCCCCTTGGGAATTAAGGATCAGCCTCCCCTTTTGTGGGGCTGGAGGCTGACCTCCCCACCCAGGGAGGACCCCGGCCCCGGGCCCAGTGGCACAAAGGCTGCAGGCTGTGACGTGGTACAGCCCGCCCCCCTCAACTCCCCCGCCGTCCTCCATCCCTCCTCTGCCAGGCCCCCGTGTGATGTGCCCCAGGAAAGGGGGGTTGAGTGGCCCGTTTAGACCCGCAGGTGATGGATTTTTTCATCTCTAATGCCGGCCGAGTTTGTGCAGGTCCAGGCTGAGCGGGGGCTGGTGTGAAAGGCCAGCCGGGGTTTCGGCCCCGGGTCCCAGAGCACGTTGAGCACCGTGATGTCACGTGACCGTGTGTTTCCTCCCTCTCCAGCGTGGTGCCTCTCGTCCAGATGGGAGAGACGGATCCCAACGTGGCCAAGTTCTTAAACAGGTACTTGGATGGAACTGGGAGCGTCTTTCTCCCCCAAAAGGGCACATTCGTGGGAAACAACAGCAGGGCAGGGGCCCGAGGACAGCGCCCAGCAGTGCCCACGCGCTCACTCTTGTTCACTCGTGTCTGTGAGCGTCTGCCGAGTGCCAGGCGCCACGCTGGGCACGGGGAGACAGCTGTGAGCAAGGCGGACACCGTGCCTGTCCCAGGAAGGTTAGGATCTTGCTGGGAGAGGCTGCCGTGAAACCAGGAAGAAAAACCTATGTGGGAAGGGACAGCGCCAGAGCGAGGGGCACTCCCAGAGGCTGTGCTCGGGGAAGGCCTCTCGCTGGTGACTGACCAGGAGCCCAGGAGCCAGGCCCACCCTCAGCCATCTCCCCTCCATGAGAGGCCCTGGGGCGGCGTCCACGCTGAGCTCAGGGGCCCCTGTGCAGGACCCCGGGAGCCAGGCCGGTCCAGGGAGGACTCCCGCTGGCTCGTGGTCGGCCCCACGGCCGGAGCCACCGGGGCCCAGAGTCACCGGGGCCCAGAGCCACCGGGGCCCAGAGCCTGCTCTGCTGGTTTCGCTCCAGCCCCGGCTCGTGCAGTACCCACGTGGGAAGGCCAGAGCCCAGGGGTAGCAGAGAGCTGGGGGAGCGGCCCTGGGTGTCCAGACCTCACAGCCGGCTCTGCCCCTGGCTGTGGGTGCTGCTCCCTCCAGGACGAGGCCTGGCTTTGATGGGTCCTGACCAGCTCCTTCCCTTTGGGGAGGGGCGTCTCCGGGCTGGCAGGTGAGGAATGGCTCCATTTCACCTATGAGGCAGCACCCCCAGGCGGCCTTTCTGGTCCCATAGTGTGTCGTGGGCCAGGTCAGCTCATCCCCTCTGTGGGGCTTCACACCGCCAGGGAGGACCCAGCGAGCTGCTGCGGTCCAGGAGGGAGAAGCACCCGAGCAGAGCCCACCCTGCTTTCCCCAAGACAGCCACTGGTGGGGCCCTGACCACAGGGCAGGGTCCAGGAGGACGCGGTGTGGAGCTGGCCTCAGAGGGCAGGGCCAGGGCAGGGAGAGATGGAGGAGCGTAGGGGCGCGCTGGGCATGAGGTGGTGAAAACCGTGGGACAGCCAGAGCCGGGAGAGCTCTGCTGAGCCCAGCGTGAGCACCGAAGGGCCTGCCTGGCGCCTTCTCTCACAGTTCTCTCCGCCGCTGCCCCAGCACAAGGCCGCACATGCAGACTCCTGTCAAAGGAAAAAGCTGGAGGGGGCTAGGTTCTGTCACTAGAATACTCCAGGCCGGTGCTTCTCAACCAGGACATTCAGCGATGTCTAGAGACATTATTGGTTGTCATGCTGGGTGGTGGTGGTGGGTGCTACTGACTTCTAGTGGGTAGAGGCCAGGGATGCTGCACCGGACAGCCCCAACCACAAAGAATTATCCAGAATGTCAGTAGGGGTGAAGTCGAGGACCCTGACTAGGGCCCCTGTACTCAAAGTTTGGCCTCCTCAGCCCAGAAGGGTCAGCGTCAACCAGGCAGGCACTAGACACGCAGAATCCTGGGCCTGGCCCAGCCCTCCCAAATCAAAATCTGCATGTCGCTATGACCCCCAGGTGACGTGTGTACACACACACTCCAGTTTGGGAAACACCCAACCGGTCACTCAAGTGAGCCCTGGTCACTCAAAGGTGTAGACAACTGGCCAGGCACAGTGGCTCATTCCTGTATCCCAGCTTTGGGAGGCCGAGGCAGGAGGATCGCTTGAGTCCAGGAGTTCGAGACCAGCCTGGGCAATGTGGCAAGACCCTGTCACTACAAAAAATTTTTTAAAAATTTAGCTGGGCATGGTGGCGCACCTCTGTTGTCCCAGCTACTTGGGAGACTGAGGTGGGAGGATCACTTGAGCCCATGAGTTCAAGGTTACAATGAGCTATAATGGCGTCACTGCACTTTAGCCTGGGTGACAAAGCAAAACCTTATCTAAAAAAAATGGTACAGAAACCAGCTCAGAAAGGGGTCCAAAATCACCTGCCCCACAGGGTGGGGGGGCGGGGGCAGTGGCCTCTCCCTGCAGGAATGGCCCCAGCCCTGGCACCAGAGTTGGGCCCTTGGCTCTCACGGAAGCTGGTCGAGTGCCATCCATCAAGCCCGAGATGGCTGGGCACCTGCCATCCCTGTGTGATGCTCCTGGGGGCACGTAATTTGTATTTCCTCCTCGAAGGCTGCTATGGGAAGACCCAGTTAGCATTGACCTCTCATTTCAGATCACTTTGTTTCTCTCTCTCTGCCCCACCAGACTCAGCGACTATCTCTTCACGTTGGCCAGATACGTAGCCATGAAGGAAGGGAATCGAGAAAAAATCTACAAGAAAAGCGACCCATCGGCCTGAGCCTAAGGCCCTTCGAGATATCTGAAAGGGGGAGCTTTGCGGACCCCTCCACGGCGATGGCGGGGAAGGGAAGAGCTTGCCCTTCCCGTGTCCTGGCTCCCGAAGATCCCCCCAGAGGGGCAGGAAGCAGGCCTCTGTCCCGGCTCAGCTTCGTTGCACACCCCTGCCACTTCCCTCCAGGGACCGTGGCCCTCTGAGGATGCTGCCCCGACCCCTGGGCTCCCCCCGGTCTTGGAGGAAAGTGGGAGTGAACTCAGTGTCGCCGGGAAGGACAGTAAAGTGCCACAACGAGGAGCCCTGTGGAAAAACGAATAAAAATGGGAAGGCTTGAGCTGTGTGTGTGTGTGTGTGTGTGAGAGAGAGAGAGAGAGAGAGAGAGAGAGAGAGAAAGAGGGAGGGAGAGAGTGCGCGAGCCCTCCCCCTGCCAGCTCAGGTTGCTCAAGGATTTGGAATGGTACCAGAGGCCCTTGGAAATGTAATTGTGATTTACCTGTGCCAAAGGGGCTTTAAATGTCACATTTATAAAGGGGAAGGCGGACAGGATTTGGAAGTTTAGTCACCTCTGAGCCACCCATCACTGCCAAAGTGTGGGGGCTGGGCGGTGCAGACTGACAGGTGAGGCCTCGGAAACTCTGGGCTCAGGTCGAAGAGTGTGTGCGGGGGTGTGGTGCGGAGGATCCCCGCTAAAAGGGACGGAGACCCTGGTGGGACCACCACCACCGCTTAAAGGCAGCACACAGAGCGGGGGGGGGGGGTCCGAGGGGCGCGAATTCAGCTTGAGAAAATGAGGTCTTCAGTTTCCCGGTGAGGCTGCTGCTGACCAGACTGGCTTCTCTGATGTCGCACACTTGGCTGGTTTGTGCCTCCGAGATCCATGCCACGGCTGTATTTTATTTCAGTTGTCACCACCGCTCCCTCCCGCTATGAAACGACACTGCCGGTGCCAGCTGTGTCCTTGGGAAGGGGGATATTTATGAAGGGCAGAGAGGCAGCCCGGAGAACCTAAAGATTCCACGCTGCTAATTGCAGGCAATGAATTCGGAAGGGCAGGCTCTTGCCGGCCGGCAGGGCTGACGTGCCTGGCGCAGTCGGCACAGTCATCATTTACTGACGGAGTGCCCGCTTCGCACGGGCACCACGCTAGGCCCGGGAAGCCTGGTCACTCTGGCCATTGTCCTTGCTGGCAAGTCGGCAAACATTAAATTCTCAGTTGCACACTTAGTTTTGCCTTCGTTCCTGCCACCTCGCCTGCTAACTTCGCAGGACGGGCAGCCACGTGCGTGTCTTCTGGGTGCTTTCGTCACCCACGGTGCAGATGACCGCGAGTGAGTCGACGTCCTCCAGGAGGTGGCCGTGTCCAATGCCTCCCACTCCGTAGTCACTTCCAGGCGTGGTTCATAGTAGGTGCTTAGTATCTGCAAACAGGAAGATCGCGGGTGTTCAGGAGAAGGTAATGGCAGTTAACTGCCGAGCGGCCGCTCCGTGCTCGGCCCGGGAGGAGGACGCTGCAAGGCCTTCCCGGAAAGCGCAGGGTGGACATAATAAAGCGACAGCCCCGCCCGCACCCCTGGCCATGGTAAAGCACATGCAACGCTTTACTCTTTGGGTAAAGCGACAGTCTTTGAAACAAGGCCTTTGCCAAGTCCTGTCCCCACGTGTCCTTCCAGGAGCGGCTGAATCACAGGCCAGACATTAACGCTGGCTCTCAGGCCCCCGCCTCTGTATCTGTCTTCCCGTTCACCAGCAAACGCTTCCCTGGGAGGTGGCCCAGGTGCAGGGTGGATGCGACATCTTGGCAGGTGTTTCTCCCTGTGCTGGAAAAACAGGGAGCGCTCACCTTGGGGCCAGGAGCATGGGTCGTTTGAAGCGTTTCCTCTTCCATGGTGCCTTAGGAAGCTATTTTAGAGCCCAAGGCAAAAGGAAAAAGGTGGACCCCTCTGTACGCTGAACAAGCGGCCTCGCATATTTGGAGCCAGGTGGGAAAAGTTAAGAAAAGTTCTATCAAAAAACAGGTCTGTCCACACAGCCTGCGCTGCCCCTTCTGTTCGCGCACCGTTGTCAGCCCTTGTGAAGGATCATTCCCATCGCGCGGTAACTCGGGGTTGTGAAGCACACAGCAGCCTGTTTTTATTTAAAATGGTGGCCCCTTGTGTCTCATCGTTTTTTTCATAACTTGATTTTTGGAAATATTGCATGGAACTCTTTCTTGATCGCTGAGTTCGTTGGCACTCCCCTGCATTTTGCACCCGCCAAAGCGCCTCACCCGCCTCACCCAAGTGCAGCTCGGGCTCCCCGGGGCACGGTGTGTAGCATCGTTACCAGAGACGAGCTGGTGGTTGGATCTTCCATGTCAACAGAAGCCCAAGGGCGACAATGACACCAGCCAAGTTGTGGAAGGGCCCCCAGCCAAGTGCTCCACAGATGTTATCTCATTTAAACCTCAGAGCAACCCTGGGAGGAGGCACTCAAGGTGCCCCACTTTGCAGGTGAGGAAACTGAGGTTCAGAGAGGGCAGTCAAGCTGTCCTGGTGAGTCGGTGCCAAAACGCGGGCCCAGGCCGTGGCCTTGTGACTCCCACCCCACCGCCACTTGATAGTCATGTGGATCACGACCTGGGCTGCAGCAAACAATGCCAGGCACCGTAGATCCTGCTGTCTCGTTTCTCAACCTGGTGTCCCTCAACTGATATTTCACGGCTATTGTTAATGTGCATTTTTCACCGAGTAATTTCCACAGCCCGAACTTGTAATACATCCCAATGACAAACGTCCCTGGTTCCGAATCCCCCATCAGCTGCAATGTCACCCTCGCCTCCTTCTGACAGCTCATCCAGTTTTATGATCTCTCTGTCCCAGTGATCACTACTGAACCTTTAAGAATCCAGACACATTTCAAGTGTAATTGAATAAAATTCTTTGCATAATAAATTCCACATGAATGCTACATAAATCAGTGCCTGGGAGGATTTGCGGCTCATCCCTCCCCTCTGACGGGGCCTGGGAATTTTCTGGCAATGCCGGCCCCATGCTGGAATAGACTCACCTGTGCAGTCCAGCTGGGCGTGCAGTTTCGATTCACCTCGGCCTGTTGCTCTTCTTATCTAGAGTCCTCCTGGAAGACAGTGCTCAAGTCCAAGTGGAGGTAAGGACGGGCAGGCTGGGGAGACCCAGGAGCTTTGGTGATGTCCCTTGTGTTCTCCCACTGCATGGAATCAAAAACTTCTCAAGCCGTGGTTTGTCACCTTTGGAATTCTGATGAAAGCCTGTGCACACTCTCCCTAGCTAGACGTGCACACACTCACGAGTCTGCAATCTTAGGAAGTCCATGGAACCCCTAGGTCGGAATCCCTATTCTAAGAGAAGCAGTGCAACCCTCTCTTCAGGGCCCAAGTCGGGTTCATGACGCTGCCTTCTCCAGCAACCTCTTGCGGGCTCCAGAGAGCCCCAGCCCTGAAGTGTGAGGAGGTCCACCTGGGCCCGGCCGGGAGCGGCTGCTGGGTGACCTGTGATGCTTGCAAGACCGTACGGGACAGTGAGGGACTGTCAGACACCTGGATCGGGTGTTGGCTGCAGGCAGACTCGGGCTTGAGACCACTTGTCCCTTTTAGCTTCATGACTCTGGGCAAGTCATTCCATCTCTCTCAGACTTGTTTCTTCATCTATAAAATGGGAATACTATTTACCCCATGGGTAAATAGAGTTTAAAGAGGCAATATTTAAAAGGGTAGTATTGCTCCCTGACAAATGTTAGCTGCTATTATTATAATTGTTTATTATTATTATTGGTATTTTAATTCAAATTCAAGCTTTACACTTCCTAGCAGAGTCACTTTCAGCAAATGGTCTAACCACTTTTATCTTCAGTCTTCATCTTTTATAACTGGAAATGATAATACCAGCTGCCAAGGGTCCAGGGAATACATCCACAGGCCTGGCACATGGTAGCAACTAAAAAACAACCATTGTTGTCGAATCACGTTTTACTCTTTTCAAAGCACTTTCTAATAGCTCAGGCCCAGGTAAAGCAAGGATCACTTAGCAACACCTCTGGTTTGTTTGACTTGCTGAGTGGGTTGGGGAGACAAGTGACCTGCAGAGGTAACTGGCCACAATCTGACAAAACTAGGGGGCTGTGGCTCCAGGAACATTGTGCCAAAGTGAGAGGGAGAGTGACTAGCAGAATAATGAGGGCTGAATGGGATTGCAGTGATCATTGCACCCATTTTATGGATGAGGAAACTGAGGCCCAGAGAAGAGAATGTAATAAGTAAATATTAATAAGGCCCACGGATTGAGCACTGATTATGTCCAGGCATCCTAAGGACGGTTCATTTAATTCTCTCAACAGCCTATTGATATTATTATCATCCCTAACTTGCACATGAGGAAACCCCAGGCCCAGAGAGGAGAAATGACTTCCTCAAGGTCACACAGCTCAAGGAGATGGAGCAAGGCTTTAAATCAGGGCTCCAAGTGTCATGGTAGCATTTGCTCAACGTTGAGCTACATGCTCAATCTCACCGTAATGCCAGGGTTTTTTTAAATGTGTCTTCTTATTTCTCAGAACCCTATGAAGTATATAGTTATCCTCCGCATTTCACACCTAAGGAAACTGCGGCTCAGAGGGGTGAAGTCACTTGCTTGAAGACACACAGCATCTACAGGGGTGATGATGATATCTTTACTAACGGCTGACAGTGATCTTGCTCTTCTTACATGCAAGGCTTTTTAAACCTCTTCACCATAGCAGACCTTGACAGCACCCTCCCCGTGCACGCGGCATGGATCCCCTCCACGGCCATATCCAGTGGACACTGTTATCTTTGTTTCACAGACTAGGAAACTGGGGCACAGGAAGATGGCACCTTGGCTGGTGTCATGCCACGAGGAAGAGGCCAAACTTGGATTTGAACTCGGATCTGTCTACCACCGGCATGTTCTGACCTCTCCATGGTGAGTGCCATTGCCGAGGTCTCCCTCTGGGCGGCAGCAGAGCCAGGACAAGGACCCTGGTCTTCACATTCCCCTGGGGTGGCCAAATGGGCGCAGCTGGTGATGGGGGCGGCGATTGGCAGTTAAGGGCTTCTCCTCGGCGGGGACGAGCAGGGAGTACCATAAACCCGTAAGGACCCTGGTTGCCCTGGCGATGAGCAGCCTCTTGGAGGAAGGGTGAGAAGCAGGTGCCAGTTCAGGGTGGCACAGGATGAAGGCACCTGGAGAATGGATTGAATAAATGCCACCAAGTTGTCCAGCTGACTCAGGGCCTGGGGGTTGCGAGGTGATGCAAGGTGACCTGTCCTCCCACCGTCCCCACAGAAACCACTCCCAGGGGACGCTCCCGGAGCACCGGTCCTTCAGCCCTCGTCACTAGCCATCTGCAGAGCCCAGGTCCCTCTCCAGCCAGCAGGTGCCTTTCTTTATGATCACCTTGGAAGGGTCGAGCAGACATATGTTGCAAAGGGTTGTTTATTCTTGTTTATAAAATTTATGGCTTCGCCTCGATTACACACTGTCAAAACAGAAAGGATTGGCCCCAAAGTCTCTTGCCGCATGACTGCCTCAGACGCGCATACATCTGTTAACTCCGTAGGAGCTGTAGCGGGAAATGAGGTTCACTATAACTCAGCAGCTCCGTCCTGCCACGAGGTGTGAGCCGCAGGCCTTGAGAAGAGACATCCAGGCGTGCACGTGGGAAGGGAGGCGGCCAGGGTCTGTGAGTGGCCAGGACAGGTGGCCTCGGGCCCCTGCCCCCGCCAGGCCTGGGACGCTCTCGAGGTGCTTTGAGTTGGGGAGTGGGAGAGAAGGAACTCTATTTCTATGGCCCTCGGGGGTCCAGCTGCAGGATCCCAGCAGCTGGAGAGAGTTCTGAGCCTGTGGCTCTCCACCTGCCGACTTCAGCGGGGAGAGAAAAACATCGACTCTCCGCTGTTGCGGGGAGTGGAGATTGGTACGAACTTCCAGGAGGGCAATTTGGCAAAGCACATCGACGTCCTAGGAATGTGTTTACCTTACGGTCCTGCAATTCTGAGACTGAGAATTTCTCTGAAGAAAATAGATACATCAGTGGAGCTGTAAGGGCTTTGTTTTTTTTTTCAGTGCAGTATTGCTCATTACAATGAGAAATTGGAAACCAACATCCAACAATAGGCTAGATAATTAAATAAGTAAAATATTTGAAAGACTGTAAGAAATACCACGAAGCCATTGAAAATGATGGTGCCTACGTATTTACTACAATGGAAAAGTGTTCAATATCTATTAAGTGACAAGAAAAACCCGAAATTACAAAATGTTATATATGAAATGGTCTAAATCCTGTAAAAGAAATATAAATGTGTGTATATATACTACAGAAAAATATGAGGATCCATTATATATGTTAATACTTATCTCTAAGTTGTGGAATTATGGGTGGTTTTAATGTTCATTTTTGTTTGCCTGGATTTTTCTCTTTTGCTTTTTAGAGACAGGGTCTCACTCTGTTGCCCAGGCTGAAGGGTAGTGGTGTCATCATAGCTCACTCCAGCCCTGAATTCTTGAGCTCAAGCAATCCTCCTGTCTCAGCTTACAGAGTAGCTGGGGCTATAGGTGCGCACCACCATACACGGCCAATTTTTTAATTTTTTTGTAGAGACGGGGTCTCACTATGTTGCCCAGGCTGATCTCAAACTCCTGGCCTCAAGTGATCCTCCCGCCTCAGCCTCCCAAAATGCTGAGATTACAGTCATGAGCTACCACACCTGGCCTGTCTGTCTGGATTTTCCAATTTTTCTGCAATGAATTTGGGTTGAATTTGACCAAGGCTTACTTGTGTAACATACGTGAGTGAAACAGAGAAAAGAACCTGGCAATGGGTTTCTCTGCCTATATTAAATCATCACCCTCCCTTGCAATGGATGGAGACAAGAGACCCTCTCAAATTCTCCCCCCAACCGATGGGGAGGGGGCCTTTCTGTAGCCAAAGCCATGGGGCCCCTCCAAAGTCTAGAAGCCTCGAGAATATGCACTGTGTTCATTCTGTTGGAGACAGCTGGCTGTCTGGAGTCCAGCCTGAACGCAGACGCTTGGATTCAGTTCTAGGGCAACAGAGGAGGGAAGAAAAATGATCCTCGCCCCACTGAGGTGTCCCCCGGGGGAAATTGCATGAGCCTGGCACCCCTCTTTTTCCTCTGCTGGTTGCTGCATCTTTATCTTGCGCAGGGTTTGAGAGGAGACAAAGAACCTTCCTATTTACTGTCTCATATAAATTTTCCTCCTGGATCATCACCCTCATTTTCCCTGAACAAGCCGGCACCCCAGTGGGTAGAATGATGAGCCTGGCGTGCCATAGTCAGTGAGTGGCAAAACCAGCACTGAATCCCAGCCTTGGTTATCAAAATCCAGTTTCCTTTCTCTTCTATTCTGCTGAGAGCAGGAAAGGGCTTATCCCAGGGTGAGAAAGAGATGCCAAGTCCAAGTGAGTGCCTGGAGGGCTGTGTTAAGAAGCTTGAGGCTGGGTCCAGATTCCACAGGAAGGAGTTGGGTAATCCATTATTAATGTCTGCCACGGCCTCTGCCGGGGTAGTGGTCCAAGTGGCGGCGTGGACTTGACATTTCCGGATGCCTAGGGCAGAGCAGACCTCAAAGGGGTGGGGATTTCAGGGTCGACTATGGTCTTCAGGCAGCCTGAGAGTTGTCAGATTCTCTCCAAACCAGCCCCTAAAGCTGCCATCCCAGCCCCTCAACTCCCTAAGAAAACTACCTAGCAAAGAGGGATTTCTCAGAGCTTTGAGGCGACACATCAGGGTCATAGATCTCTGAGAACCAAATACTTATAAATCTGACTAATTAATTAGTCAGCCCCGACGAGCTCACCACCATAATTCAGAATCTGTAATTACATTTTGCATTAAAGCAGCAGAGTTAAGATTAAAGCCAGTGAGAAATGGCGTGGCACCTCCCGCCCCTACCCCACCTCCCATCCAGGGACTGCAGCTCCCGAAGCCACCTCCCTTTGGCTGCTTTGTCTCTCGGGTCCCTGTGGTGCTGTTCCCAGCTGCCTGAGGAGCCAGTTCCAGCTCTCCCCCGTGAGGTGGCTGCAAACATTTTGTTCAGGGAGACATTTTAAAGTGGCCTCCAGCCAAAGACCACCAGGAACCCACCTCTAGTTGAACAAAGTCAGATTTGTTTGTCTTTTTGCAAGGAGAGAACGAGCGAACGTGTACACCATGGGCAACGGTGGGGTGCCCCAGAGGAGGGTGTCTGAAAGGACTCATTGTAGGATTTTGGCTTGCGTTGGGTGGTTTGGGCAAGGGTTCAAGGAAGCGGGGCTTTGCTCTGGGTTGGATGCTGTCTGGAAGCAGGGCTAATTCTATGATTGGGTGTTTTAGCAAATCTTACCTAGAAGGAGGGAAGAAGGAGTGCGGCTAAAATTATAATCGAATACACTGGAGGGTCGGGTGGGCAGAGCCCCCGGCCCTGAGAAGCTGGCAGTCAGCTTGGGCGGCCTGCCTTGTGCGTGCACACACACACACCCAGGACGTGATCAAGTGACTCGGTGTTCGCGGTGTGCCAGGCACCACGTGTGCACGACCTCCTTTGACCTCAGCAGCACCACAAGGGATGAATGACAATCCCCACTTTGTGGGCGTGGAGAGGTCAAGTGACTTGCTCCAGGCCGTGAGGATGAAGTGGCTGGAGCTAGATGTGAACTCTAGTCCAATTCCAGAACCTGAATCCTGACTACTACCCTGGGGACAAGAACGGCCCCAAAATGGCAGGAAGCCTCATGTGGGTATTTGCCACATTCGGGGACCCACCGTTCAATTGCCTCATTTTGCTTGTGAGGATTTACTTTTCCTCATAGGATACAATCTCCCTGGGGCTCTTTGTCTGTCTTATTTTCAGCGCACCAGAAATTACCTTATTGGTTTCTCGTTTGGTGCCTCTCCCAAAATAGACCGAATCTCAGTGCCTAGAACAGTGCATGGCACATAGCAGGTGCCCAGCAATATTAATTGAATGAATATGAAAGAATGACGTCAGTGCCTTGCCCAGTCTACTTTCTCTCCTGAATTTTCTCTGAATTTCCCTGAAGACTCCTGTGTGCAGAGTGAGGAAAGGTTACTGGTTGGAGTTGATTCATTCGTGCCCACGGCATCCTGCAGAAACCTGGCTTCCGGCTCTACCGTCCAGGCCCACGTAACTGCCCTGACTCCTGTCTGCCTGCAGCCTGAGCCTCCAGCCCTCAATATCAGCCGGTAAATTCCTTTTCCGTCTAAGTGAGGCAGAACAGGCTTCTGTTTCTTGCAGCCCAAGAACCCTGGTGGATAGAGACCACACCCGACGCACTTTCCAGGTGTCCAGCTTCATAGTTTGAGTACCAGCAGAGACAGGCCACTGAGCTCGTTCATCAGAGGGCACAGTTACGGCAAACCACTACAGGTGTGAGCCATCGTGCCCACCTGTATTGAGGTTTTTAAACCACATGCCACCCAGACACTCTTCCTTTGCTCAACGGCCACTTCCATGGCCCCGTAAGAGCTAGAAAGAGGCATTCAGAGAAGGCAGCCTGATGGTAACCCTGGCACAGCCAAGGAGCAGAAACCCTCAGCAGCAGGGTTTTATGCTTTCAGTGTCCCCTGCAGGCCTCTCTGGGGTCAGAGAGGCAGGGCACATCTTTAGAGGGTTCCTTCTGTTGTCACGGGTGGCCTCCAGCAGGCTGGCTCTCTTGTGGACGGTCTATAAACTGACACAGACCCTGCCCCAAGGCTTTGTCTCTCCCTATGGCTCAGAAACTACCTGGATTGCCAGGGGCCTAAAAAAAGCATGAAGGAAACGCGGCTGCTAGTCCCAGGTGGGAGAGCACAGCACCCGCGTGCGCGGTGGAAGCGCGAGGGCCAGCCAGGGCTGGGCACAGCGGGAGCCCGCGGCACTGGGCGGTCAGCAAAGCCCAGCTCCCCAGGACCTCCTGCTACTGTCAGCAGAGGCCTCGCAAGGACTCTGAAAAACAAAGTTAACTCCAGAGAGGACGTCAGTTCAGTCCCTGGAACAAAATAATGACAGTTATAATAGCCATGAATCATCAACTGCTCACAGATGGCACAGGCTGGGGCTTCTCAGGCCATTTCTCTGCTGTTCATGGCAACGCCGCGTAGTGGGTGCTGCGGTGCCTGTTTCACGGGAGGGGAAACGACAGCTCCGAGCAGCAAGGGCTCTCACTCCAGCCTCCCAGCTAGAGTGTGGCAGCGCTGGGCCGTGAACCCAGCGCCCTCGTGCGATCTGCGAGTGCTGGGCTCAGGCTCTGGAATCAGCCTGTTGAGCATGTGCTCCCGACAAACGTAGCTGTCAGGATAGTCACCAGGACTCCATTCTGACCCATGCACCAAGCCTGGAGAGAACCGTGGATCCAGCTTGGGCTGCAGCACAGTCTCCTCTATGTCACAGTCCGACACCGAGCCAGGGTTGTGGGGGGCATAGCAAGATGCCCCAGGGCCACACAAGCCTGGAAACCCCTTGGCCGGATCCTTCTGGCTGAAGGATCTTGCTTATGTACTGTTCCACTGAGACGAGTGGAGGAGGGGATCTGACTTTCCCCCACTCCGGCATAAATCCCATGGAGAGAGAGCACAGATGACCTTTCTCCGTATAATTTCTTATCACCCTGCTGTGATGGTTGGTAGCAGTAAAAGCCACTCTGGAAGCTTCATCAGAGTCTGATCTCCAGGGTCGTGGGAAGCCCTGGTTTTTTTTTTTTTTTTTTTTTTTTTTTTTTTTTTTGCGACAGGGTCTTGCTCTATTGTCCTGGCTAGAGTGCAGTGGCATCATCACAGCTCACTGCAACCTTGAACTCCTGGGTTCAGGTGATTCTCCTGCCTCAGCATCTAGAGTAGCTGGGACTACAGGCACACGCTACAAGGCCCAGATAATTTTTCTATTTTTAGTAGAGATGGGGTCTCGCTGTTGCTCAGGCTGGTCTCGAACTCCCGACCTCAAGCGATCCTCCTGCCTCGGCTTCCCAGAGTGCTAGGATCACAGGTGTGAGCCACCGGCCTGGCCCCTAATGTCTTAAAGTGAAAGGTAGGGAAAGGCAGGAAGAAGACTAATATCTAGATGTTTAGTGCCAGGAACTGAGCTGGGTACACTTTATTATGTTAACTTGGATAAATTCTCAGCACCCTGCAAAGGAGACCTCAAGACTCCTGTTTTCCAGATAAGGAAACAGACGTAGAGGGAGATGGATTGTGTGTGACTCAGAGGCAGGACTTAGAAGGACGGGGCTTGCACACATTGGTACAAATGCCGTGTGTGAAGAACACTGCGAAGATACATACCCAATCCAGGGGGACGGCTGCCTCTGGGAAGCGGGTGAGAGGACGGGACCATGGAGGGTGCTTGTCTGAAACGCGTTACTTCTTAAAACAAAGCTGGAAGCAAATATGAGAGATTGTTAACAACTCTGAACTCCAGCAGGTGAGGCCAGGGCGTCTGCTACACGACCCTTGCGTTTCCTTTCCACGGTGGAGGCCTGTGTGCTCCTGAAGCCCAGATGCCCAACCTTGAGCCACCCAGGCAGGCACGTGGCTGGATAAAATACAGAACACAGCCGTCATGTGCTGAAGTACAAATTTAATAAAGCCTTTGATCACATCTTAATCCATAAGTTACCTACAAAAACAAAAAACCCACAGCTTTTTAGAGCCATCAAGAGCCATCAAGGTGTCCGTGAACACCAGCTACAAAAGTACGGATTCAGTGTTTAGATAGTGCAATGTTGCCAACTGTTGAAAAAAAGAGTTTAAGTGAAATTATAAACTACACCTCCTTGTCAAAAAAACAGGTAAAGTTGATATTGGTGCTTACGAACCACTCTCTTCCCATTCCCACTGGCTCCAACCCTCAGGTAATAAAAATCGAGATGGGATCCATCCTCTTTGTGCAGGCGGACAGTTTTTAGGCCCCCGCATATCTGCACAGAGCTGCTCAGCATACACACGTTTGGCAGAAATCCTCGAAGGAATCGAGTGTTTGAAGAAAGTGGCAAGTCCACAGAATCAGAGGTTACTAACAAATCTTAAATAATAGTAATAAATTCCTGTCTTTAAATTCCTTGCCATCTTTCCATCAAAGCCAAGCACACGCTCTGTTCTCCAGAAGCCCAGGGGTTCTGACCTGGGTGGGACCCCAGGATCCAGTGGAACCCCTCTGGGGCAGGCTGCGGAGTCGGGTCCTCCCTGCTTTGCGGCCAACAGGAAGGTTCTTCCTGGACGGTGCTCTGCTGCCGTGAAGAGAGCTGAGCCGGCGGCACAGAGCAGACGAGGACCAGGCACTCCTGGCTTCTTCGGATCTGGCTGCCATCTTGGTGGTGGGGATGTGGGAGGAGCACGGTGAGGCGGGTGAGGCTGGGTGGCTGTCACTGGAGACCACAGACGGGGCCTCTGCTGCCATCACCTAGATCTAGAGTGCAGCTCTCATGGCAGAGCTGAAGAATAGGACAGAGGAGCATGATGGGTTGGAAGAAAAATGAAGTTAAAAAAAAAAAAAAACCAGCCCAGAGGACGTGAGTCTCCTCAGCCTCGTGAGCCCATCAGTGCAAAGGGCCCCAGATGCCCCGTACCGAGGAAGGACAGGCAGCAAGACCCAAGTTCCTTGGGATTCCACAATCTCTGGGGTAAAGCCACTGCCCAGACGGGATAGGTACCTCAGGTTAGTGTTTGTGTCCTCATTAGATAACAAGCAGGGCAAACCGGCAGGGACTAAAGGCCCCCTCTGGAACCAGCAGGCTTTGGGTGACAGCCAGTGTGTTCTGGGAATGGGGCTGCTTTTAAAGGCCAATGGGCTTTCTCTCCCCAACCAGGATGCCGAGCAAATGCACAGGATGCTCGGCCTGCTGAGGACTCAGGAGGGGGCAGGGAGAGCCGCAGTGTGGAACGTGTGGCTTCCGGGCGGGAGCGGCACCCTGAACTTGCTGTGCTCCACGGCCCCCTAGCAGGCGCCTGGGCTTCCCTGGGCAGCAGGTGGGCCCGGCGGTGTGGGAAGAGGCTGCTGTGGACGGCGTGGAGGCAGAGACTCTGTCGGGTGCATAGAGGCTTGGCAAGGCCTTACCTGAGTAAAGTTTCAGAAACGGAAGGAGGATCTCACGCATAGCAGGTTTCGTGCGCTTAGACCCACGTCAGGAAAACCATCTGGACTCTTGGAGTTCCTGGGACTTGTTCTGACACAGTTCACTCAGAGGGTTAAGGAAAGAGAGACTCTCACGAAAAGACCAAACTACCAAAAAGCAGCCCCTCTGCAATCACCAGGAAAAAAGGACCGACGTGGGCAGAATCCGGAGGTTTATTTTCCACATTCCCTTCCCCTAAGTTTCACCTGGAGAATGCTGTGTCGTGTGGTCTAAAGTTCTTGAGGCCACAGGGGGTCTCATGGCTATAGAAAGGGTCTGGGGGCTGATGTCACCTGGCAAGCTGGTCATGTTCCCAGGGGCACGCCGCCTCCAGGAGCTGGAGGTCCCTGGCAGCCCAGGAGCCCTTGAGGCGCGGGGCCGGGGCGGGAGCTAGGAGAGCTCGAAGCCCGTGTTCATGCTGATGGCG